>JAVTVY010021517.1:0-85044 GCA_036873755.1 Hanleya hanleyi | reverse complement strand
CAAATTTCGAGAAGAATATTTATTATCTGAGAGTTTTGGGAGTTTCAAAATATAACAGGTTACATGTTGTTTTAAATTTCGGTAGGCCTGACATCTCCTTTTTCAGTCGATACATGCATAAAAGAAATAATTAATTGTTCAATTCCACAGTTCATATATCAATAAAGGTATTAGTAACAGTTTAATTCGCATTTGAACTTCTGAATGAAGTACTGTTCCTTTGTCTGTCGCTTGACTGTATCATCGGATTTCATTTTGTAAAACGGAAAAATACTAAATTTCGTTTCGTATTAAATTATATTCAGATTTATATTATTGTGCCGCGACCTTCTTGATGGCCGCTATCGGCCATTCGCGCGTTCGCGTGTTCGCGTGCCGCGACCTATCCCGAGACGAGTATGCGAGAAGACGAGAACACGCGAATGGTAGGTCGCGACTCGCTAATGGTATCATTCGCGTGTTCTCGTGTTATCGTGGGGCGACCTTTTTGATGGCCGCTATCGGCCATTCGCGCGTTCGCGTGTTCGCGTGCCGCGACCTATCCAGAGGCGAGTATGCGAGAAGACGAGAACACGCGACCTACTCGCTAATGGCATCGTTCGCGTGTTCTCGTGTTATCGTGCCGCGACCTTTTTGATGGCCGCTATCGGCCATTCGCGCCCCTAATTCTCGTATTTTCGCCATTTCGCCTGGCCAAATCTACAGGGCGAGATAGCGAGAGGCCGCTATCGGCTTCCATAGTTCGGAGGTTAGTCAGAGATATCAAATTGTATGTTACTGATTTCAGTTCTGTGGCAAAAAAAATGTGCTGAATTTGGACCAGGGGTGCATTTCTATTCGTTATAACATTAATTTAGCGTAGACCTACCGGTACTAATTTCATAATTTTTCATCACTTCCTAGGCAGACTGGCCCTACCATAGGGCATGTGAGACTATTTGTCACTTTGTATATGGAGAGTTCCACTGTTTTCATCATCTCAAAACTTGAGTATTCAGTACTTGAGTATTTACAAAGTTAGGCAAATCCAATACGAGGCCATAATAGTTTAAAATTCTCTTTTCCCAAACACTTCTGTGTTTTTTGTAATATTTTTTGAGGCCAGGAAGTAAATTTTCTAATTGTGTTATCAAAAGCAATAAATTTATCGGATTTTCTCATCTAAAAAGAACCGGATTAAGACCGAATCGCTCCGCATAATTCATGACCGGCGGAAGAAAATCTTGATTTTGGGGACTACTATCATAGCATTTCAGGCAAGGGTCCAGGGACCGCCTAGGCCCCGGAAGCTCCTGAGGCTAGACCTCCGGAGACGCGTTTTGAGCGATTTCTGGCGAAATAAAATCACTCTGCAATGAAGTGTATTTTTAGTTATTTCCTAAAACTTTTACCATGAAAACGCAATTGATGGTTTCGTAAATACTTTGAGGCAGCAATGATGTCCATTTCACAAAGAAACATCGTGTTGGAGGTAGTTATTATCCTTAAGTGACTGTTGTTGATTTCTGCCACTGGTCAGCGAACGATCTATTTCAGCCTTGCGCCGTTACAAAACTTACCTGAGATCAGCGATGATTCAACGCAGCAAAATCACTTCTTGTTATTGCACATACACAAAGACAGGCGCCACCCCCCCTCCCCACCCCCACCCCCAATATGAAAAGAGGGAAGGGGGCCAAGGACACAAAGACAGGCGCCCACCCCACCCCCACCCCCAATATGAAAAGAGGGGGGGGGGGTCAAGGACCACTTTGCTCCTCCCCCCCTAATAATTGTAACTGACGTGCCTTGAAATGGGTCAGATATGTGTAGAGAATCGTCTGAAATTCCAAAATTTTCCAGGGGAGTAGCCCCGTCCCCCCGGTCACATCTTCAGAAGCTCCAAGTCTAATTATTTTCGAAGTAACGTGGGGGAAATTTCATTGAAGAACGTCGATTGGTATTTTTTGTTTTAGCTCTTATGAGTTAAAAAGTGCGTTAAATGAAGTCTAAAATTCCAAGCCCCCGTCTGAGGGAGGGGGCCATCATCTCCCTGTCCCACCCCCGGCTTACAAGAGATACAGATATGAATAAATTCCGTATCATCCACGAGGTGTTGTAAGTCTGTAATTTTGAAGTAGAACAGCGCATGACTCGAAAATGGCGGGTTACGTTGGGGGTTACGTCGGTAGAGTTTACCTGATTGGCTGACGACATCATGTAGGAATGTTTTCGGGGGAATCCCCGTTATAGTTGCCGAAATTAGTCTGAAAATGGATACACACGATCCCAGGGTCAGTCTTACCGCGTATAGATGACCCAGAAGGTTACAGGTTGAAACAAAGAGAATACTGACTCAATCGATCTCATAGAAGTCGCCAATGAATTTGTAAACAATGAGAACAGGCTACGGATCTTTGGTCGTTTTAAGCACCATTAGGCACTTTCAGTATGGAAGTGCTTATAGCAAACACAGATTTACAGTTCAATGTTTCAAATGTTATCAGAGAATTACGTGATGGACAAGTGACGCAGAAAAGAAAAAAAATTACCCCCCCCCCCCCACTCCACCCCACTCCACCGGGCCTGATATTAATGGGGACGATCTATTGAGATGGTAAATGATAGGGGACCAAATAGGAGATCAGCAATACCTTGATAAAGGGAGATAACTACCATGAATGGTACCCTGTAACACAAGATGTGGGTTGCCTCCCCTGATAGCGCGGGTAATGGCGCACCTTCACAACTTCTCCATATTCAGTAGACAATATCGCTCGAAGGGGATGGGCATAAATACGCTTGTCAATTCAATTTTTAGACCATTCTGCACAGGTTGAAGAATAAGAATCGAGAACTGAATTTTCATTTGACTTTCACAAGTTGGAGAATGAAAAAATAAATAAGTAAATAAAATGAATGTTAAAGTTTCGTTTAATTGCTTTACTTTTGCTGAAAGTTTGTAAGGCTACATTTTACTGGTTTGTCCTGTTCACTAAATCGGAATTTTTGATTATGACAGCCTGTTAGCCTTAGCCATGTGGGTATTACATGGGTTGCTGTAAAGCATAGTGTAACGTGTGCCGGGCCGGTCAATGAACGGGACGCAGCTGAGCTAGGTCTCGTTATATGGTAGCGTACAAGCTGTCAGGCCGCTGTCCCTGCCGACACTAGTCCTTGTCAACTAGAGATTCACTTCGACCTGTCACCTTGTCTGGATCGAGAAAGTAGGAGAGTTTAGAGACAACTAAGGCTGATATAGGGTCAAATAATATGCAATAATATTCAATTAAATGTACAGGATGATCGCGGTTCAAAGATGTAAATATGTACAGTGTTAATATAAAGTGCCGTGTAAAGGGCGGCCTGGCTGCTGGCCCTTTCCACACGGTAGGTAATCGTAGGGGCGGCCTGGCTGCTGGCCCCTCTCTGGCTATGGAATGTCGTTGGAGCGAGGCTATGGATATAGCGGTTCTCCTCCCTCTAAGGTGGGTATGTCGTCCCCAGAAAGCGTCGTGGCTTCCCACCGTGGATATGATCGTCCTCCCCTTATAGGTGCGTATGGTTCCGGAGATCGCTTCGTCTTCCCACCGTGGATACGTGTGTCTTCACCTGGTTGGTACGTATTCCCTTCCCTAGGTCGCTTCGTCTTCCCACCGTGGATACGTCTGCTTCTCCTTGTAAGAGGTCCCCTCTACAGGTAGGTTCGTCTTCCCACCGTGGATGCGTCCGCTACTTCTTGTATTCCACTCTACAGGTAGGTTCGTCTTCCCACCGTGGATGCGTCTGCTTCTTCTCAGTTGTAACCTGTCTTGCGAGGATGCCTCCGTATCGTCTTCCCTCCAAGGTAAGTACCAGTGCTCTGTCACCCGTTTCACCGGCGAGAACGCTCTCAGACAGCGTTATGCCTCTCCGCCGTGAACACTCCGGTGTCTGTGCAAGGTAACCTGGCTTGTGAGGGTGACTTCTTCCTCCAACCCTCAGGTACGGTAGATCGTGATTCCCTCTGTCTTCTGGTCCGTAGGTACCTCCCCTGTATCAGCAGCCCGGTTCCACAATCCTTGGAAAATCACCGGTCGTCCGAACGCAGCCCGCGTTTACCGGCAATACCGCTGCTATACGTATCCGAGGTCTGCTCCCGTCCAGCGCAAGGCTTGCCCGACAGTCCACCGATCACACCCTTGGTCTCGGAGTATATCCCCGTCCAGTAGGTTGGATTATATTTACCTTTTTGTCCTGGGTGAAGAAGTCATGCAGGTTTTCGCTCGATGCAGTCACTTTTATACCCATCAGGCCAACGATCACATGTCGTCGTGTCGCCCGTATGATAAACCATATTTTCCCGCAGCGCCATCTGCACTATCCAGTCAAAGATAACTCACATCATTGTACAATTTAGGAACGATAACTCCAATCGTTATCACCAAGCCGACTTTGGGGAATTCCCGACTTCTAGTTTCACTTTCGTTACTGCTGATCATATCGCCGTATATTGTTTACACAGTTTCTCTGTTCAACGGGAACATTATGCAGTAATCTCCGTTGATATCCACAGACCAAGAATGGACACAAACTGGACGGTAAGTTCATTCAGTTATATACCCGTTGTAAACCCGTATTTTATGTTGAGCGTTGTGGCTTCATGTAGACCCCTATTTCCGTTCATTTCCGGGTTAGCGTGCACACTTTGCTTCAGACTTGCACTCCGGTCCGAGCTTGTGTTTAGTCCTGATTTACCGTTTAGGGGGTACCAATATTCGTTACAATAGATTAATCCAGGGTTTATAACAGATTTCCGGGAGTGTCTCATTACTCGGAAGGGAAACACAGAATTGAGGGTGTTCATTAAAGCACATGGCCGGGCGCGGGCGAATGTCAGTAATAATTTACAAACATATTTTTTATTGAATTGCACAATATTGCGGACACGGTGAAAGCATTTTCCGGTTGAATATCTACTTCCCCATATACTTCAGCGTAAAAATCATACGGTAAAGGCGAGTCGGACACTTCATCCCACATACGTGTCATTGATATTTTCATCACAATACTGATTAAAGTAAATTATATGGAAAAAAAAGTTGTTTCCTCCGTCATCGAGGTGCGATGGAGTGCCCAAATACATCCATCCATCCAGTGGTAGTAAAACGTGAAATCTCATATGATTGTTGAGCTGCGTAAATTGAGGATGGTTGAGACGTCACGAATGACGTCAAGTCCGTTGCGTGGTCACTTCTGGTGCGAGGTCAAAGGTCAAACGTCGGCCGGTGTGCGCAACCTGTAATCATCTGGGTCATCTTTTCGCGGTAAGACTTCTTATGGATGGCGAAGTGTACGCAAATGCCGGTGTGCGGTCACTTCAGATCACGTGATTGGCGGGGTGGATGCAAACTAGGATTTGCCGGGGAAAATGCGGAAAACGGAATTACACCCAGCCAAATGGGTTTAGGTGTTGGCTAACTCTGAGCCAACTGGGTCCACTTCTCCATATTCAGCTGACTATATCCCTCGAAGGGGATGGGCATAAATACGCTTGTCAATTCAATTTTAGACAATTCTGCACAGGTTGAAGAATAAGAATCGAGAACTGAATTTTCGTTTGACTTTCACAAGTTGGAGAGTGAAAAAATCAATAAATAAATAAATAAATAAATAAAATGAATGTTCAAGTTTCGTTTAATTGCTTTACTTTTGCTGAAAGTTTGTAAGGCTACATTTTACTGGTTTGTCCTGTTCACTAAATCGGAATTTTTGATTATGACAGCCCGTTAGCCTTAGCCATGTGGGTATTACATGGGTTGCTGTACAGCATAGATTCAATAGATTAATCCAGGGTTTATAACAGATTTCCGGGAGTGTCTCCTTACTCGGAAGGGAAACACAGAATTCAGGGTGTTCATTAAAGCACATGGCCGGGCGCGGGCGAATGTCAGTAATAATTTACAAACATATTTTTTATTGAATTGCACAATATTGCGGACACGGTGAAAGCATTTTCCGATTGAATATCTACTACCCCATATATTACAGCGTAAAATTCATACGGTAAAAGCGAGTCGGACACTTTATCCCACATACGTGTCGTTGATATTTTCATCAAAATGCTGATTAAAGTAAATTATATGGAATAAAAGTTGTTTCCTCCGTCATCGAGGTGCGATGGAGTGCCCAAATACATCCATCCATCCAGTGGTAGTAAAACGTGAAATCTCATATGATTGTTGAGCTGCGCAAATTGAGGGTGGTTGAGACGTCACGAATGACGTCAAGTCCGTTGCGTGGTCACTTCTGGTGCGAGGTCAAATGTCAAACGTCGGCCGGTGTGCGCAACCTGTAACCATCTGGGTCATCTTTTTGCGGTAAGACTTCTTATGGATGGCGAGGTGTACGCAAATGCCGGTGTGCGGTCACTTCAGGTCACGTGATTGGCGGGGTGGATGCAAACTAGGATTTGCCGGGGAAAATGCGGAAAACGGAATTACACCCAGCCAAATGGGTTTAGGTGTTGGCTAACTCTGAGCCAACTGGGTCCACTTCTCCATATTCAGCTGACTATATCCCTCGAAGGGGATGGGCATAAATACGCTTGTCAATTCAACTTTTAGACCATTCTGCACAGGTTGAAGAATAAGAATCGAGAACTGAATTTTCGTTTGACTTTCACAAGTTGGAGAATGAAAAAATAAATAAATAAATAAATAAATAAATAAAACGAATGTTCAAGTTTCATTTAATTGCTTTACTTTTGCTGAAAGTTTGTAAGGCTACATTTTACTGGTTTGTCCTGTTCACTAAATCGGAATTTTGATTATGACAGCCCGTTGGCCTTAGCCATGTGGGTATTACATGGGTTGCTGTAAAGCATAGATTCAATAGATTAATCTAGGGTTTATAACAGATTTCCGGGAGTGTCTCCTTACTCGGAAGGGAAACACAGAATTCAGGGTGTTCATTAAAGCACATGGCCGGGCGCGGGCGAATGTCAGTAATAATTTACAAACATATTTTTTATTGAATTGCACAATATTGCGGACACGGTGAAAGCATTATCCGATTGAATATCTACTTCCCCATATACTACAGCGTAAAATTCATACGGTAAAAGCGAGTCGGACACTTTATCCCACATACGTGTCGTTGATATTTTCATCAAAATGCTGATTAAAGTAAATTATATGGAATAAAAGTTGTTTCCTCCGTCATCGAGGTGCGATGGAGTGCCCAAATACATCCATCCATCCAGTGGTAGTAAAACGTGAAATCTCATATGATTGTTGAGCTGCGTAAATTGAGGGTGGTTGAGACGTCACGGATGACGTCAAGTCCGTTGCGTGGTCACTTCTGGTGCGAGGTCAAAGGTCAAACGTCGGCCGGTGTGCGGTCACTTCAGGTCGCGTGATTGGCGGGGTGGATGCAAATTAGGATTAGCCGGGGAAAATGCGGAAAACAGAATTACACCCAGTCAAATGGGTTTAGGTGTTGGCTAACTCTGAGCCAACTGGGTCGTGCAGGGCCTCGCTAGCGCTAGTCGAGGTCGGGCACGTGACCTGCGGGTGAATGCAAAAATAGGCGCTACAACATCTGATTGGGTGGATGACTCACGCTGTAGCGTACGATGAATGGGGTCTTGTTACCGTTGGCTGACTTTCGATGGAAAGTCATCTTTCGCATGCGCGCTCGTCAGGGAGGCCTGGAGAGGACATTCTGAGCGATAGCCCAAATCGTCTTGAAGCCCTCGTGGGGGAGACGACTGCCATGGTCCGGAACGGAAATGACGTTATGGTGCACATGCGCAGCGGAGGAGTAGCAGCGATAGCTGACATTTTATGGGCCCACAGGGGCGTGTTTGAGCGATTCAGGGGCCATCCTCCCTCTAAATGGGCCCTGCAAGGCGTTGTTTGAACTCGCGGCGTGGGTGGATTAGACTGAAAATGACACCATGGTGCGCATGCGCCGTGGTGAAAGTGTAGCGAAAGAGGCAGCTTATGGGTGTGTAGGGACGTGTTTGTTCGATCTAGGTACCATCCTTGCTCTAAATGGGCTGTGCAGGGTGTCATATTGAAGCACTCACTAGACAGTAGAAGTAGACTACAACTGACGTGGTTTGAACTGGAAATGATGCCATCGTGTGCATGCGCCAATCTTCGGCCATGTTCTCTCTCGCTCGTGTTCAACGGCCGTCCACTCTGGTCCTTCCCCAAGCCTCTTCGGGCAGTCTAGGATACTCTATCGGCAGCATATCCTGAAACAGCTTTTTTCTCATTTTGACCCTTTTTCAGAGCCTCTGTGGATGGTATCCCTATATCCTCGTCCGCGTGATACTTGGTCTTCATGACGAACCTATGCGTGGGACCGCCCTTCATTTCAAGCGGCAGCAGGCTATGCCGCTCATCGATCCCCATGGCTGTTTTCCTTGGGCGCATTTGGACGTAAGCGTCTTGCAAGTTATCCAGTCCAGCGCCCTCGATCGCCACAGCGTGGGTATTAATGGCTGCTGTCGCAATACGATCCCAAAAGGCGAGTTCCTGTCCTCCTCACTCATGCTTCCCTGTGATGTAGCATGACTATCAGCGGCCGAGCGTTCAGCCTGGCTGTCAGTGGATACGTTCTCGGTTTAAGTGGAACAGTCTCTGCACCGTTATCTGTGTCAATGAGCTCATCGGCTTCCAGCTACTCCATTTCTCTGTTCCCACGTATATTCCTTTGGTGTTTGGTAAACGTTCTCCCGCTATCAAGGCACCAATAAGCCATGTTAACAGTTAGTCATCGACTGTGCACGTCTTTCTGATAGGGTTGATATCATAGACGTAACACAGGAACACCTGCAAACATATATCTTAATGCTTCAATGTCCTAGAGAGATAACCCAGAAGCTCTGATAGGTCCATATTATCATGTGATCACCCATGGAGTTGGCACTAATTTGTCGAAACGTAGTGACATGCCTCAACGCCTGTCCATATGTCTGAATGTCTCAACGCCTTAACGCTCTATCGTAATACCTTAACACACTATCGTAACGCCATAACGCAGAGGTGATTCACCGCCGACATGCGTTGGCCATGGGTCTCTGAAACTGGATGGTACTGATAGCTCGTAAGTGAAGTCATCGCTGGAAGTGACGTCATCACCAGAAGGGATGTCATCGGCGAAAGTGAGTCATGGCGCATGGTGGCACCACATGGACCCTGGTACACCATTTTACCTACAAGTTTTAAGGTAAAGGTGGCACCACCATGCGCCATGACGTCACTTCCGCCTATGACATCACTTCTGGTGATGACGTAACTTCCGTCGATGACCGGTGGCACCACCAGCTGAGAGCACATGCATGCAATGAATTCTTTTCCGGAGATAACGTCACTTCCGGTGATGACATCACTTCCATCAAGTTTCAAAGATCGATGACCAATGCATGTCTGCGATGACATCACTTCCGTGTTATTGTGTCACGATGGTGAGTTAAGGTATCATGATAGAGTGTTAAGATGTTGGGACGAGCGTTAAGTTGTAATGATGGGCGTTAAGGTGAACGACGGGTGTTGACGCGCGTCACTACGTTGCGATTCCGTGGGTTATCATGTGATCATTTTGACGAATCAAAGCTTTCAAGATATCTGTCCAAGGCATTCAGATATCGTTTTGGGGGCGTTACTGGGTTACGTCTACAATACCAACCCTACCCGAAAGACGTGCACAGTCGATGTCTCTCAACATGGCTTATCATTGCCCTGACTGGGGACAAATATTTACCAGATACTGCGATATGATGCTGCACCAGAGGAATATACATGGGTACAGAGAGGCCGAGTAACTAGAAGCCGATGAGCACACTGAAGCAGATAATGCAGAGACTTGAGAGTCTATCCAATAATACCCAGAGCGTACCCACTGACAGCCAAGCTGAACGCTACGGCGATCGATAACGCCGGGCAGGATAACTTTCTAGAGAATTACATCCAAATGCGGCCCTACATCAGGAAAACCTCGCCGATACAGTGTCCTGGACTGCCGCTTGGGGATGAACCAGAGCGAATGACGGCCATTGTACACGAACAAGAGCGACCGGCTGAAGATTGACGCAACACAAGGGTCGTTTTTGAAAGGGCTGTTTCTGTTTATGCAAGGGCGAACACGGCCGAAGATTGAACTTTCTCAAATGGTGACTTCTGATTGGACAATACACGGACAAGAGCATACGAGAATTGTAAACACACCAATAGCGGCTCCCCCACCTTGGGTGTTGTGATTGAGGCGATAATAAAATGTGTAATTTGCAACAGGCTTGCTGTTGTTCTTTCTCTGGTCTAGCCAATCAGGATAGTGATTAGCACGTACAACACCCAGAAGAGCTACATCTGTGTGTGTTTGTGTGTGTGTTTCCTGGCAAACGTGGACGTTAATATGAAGAAGCAATATCCAAACGGCGACACACTGCCAACCGAGAACGTCCTCGGTTGGTTACATATGAAAAGCGTCTCCTAAAAGAGATGATTGACCAAGGTAGTTTCTCTACAGGAAACGATGATTTTAAAACAGTTTTTCTCTATAAGAAACGATATTTCTCAAACGTTTTTTTCTTAAAGAAAACGCTGTTTTGATTGCGAAGTCTGCACGCTGAGCCCATTTGGACCATGAACATGCTGAGCCCATTTGGGTCATGTATTGCCTCCTATCTTGCAAAACGTCCACCCCAGACCTGCCTGACGAGTGACCGTACACACCATGACTTTCCAACGAAATTCCCTACAGCATGAGACAGTGCAAACAAATACCCACGCCCTATACTTTGCTCCATCAGGAAAACATTCATGGATTCATGAGTCAGTTTTCCCGGTTTTTCAAAATCCCTGTAAAGTCCTATCTTTGTGAAATCTTGTGAAATCTGAATATGTCAGGAAGGTGAGACCATGTCCCCGCACATTCTGAATATGTCAGGAAGGTGATACTATGTCCCCGCACATTCTGGATATGCCAGTAAGGTGAGACCATGCCCTCGCACATTCTGGATATGTCTGGACGGTGAGACCATGTCCCCGCACATTCTGGATATGCCAGGAAGGTGAGACCATGCCCCCGCACATTCTGAATATGTCAGGAAGCTGAGGCCATGTCCCCGCACATTCTGAATATGTCTGGAAGATGAGACCATGTCCACGCACATTCTGAATACGTCAGGAAGGTGAGACCATGTCCCCGCACATTCTGAATACGTCAGGAAGGTGAGACCATGTCCCCGCACATTCTGAATATGTCAGGAAGGTGAGACCATGTCCCCGCACATTCTGAATATGTCAGGAAGGTGAGACCATGTCCCCGCACATTCTGAATATGTCGGGAAGGTGAGACCATGCCCCCGCACATTCTGAATATGTCAGGAAGGTGAGACCATGTCCCCGCACATTCTCAATACGTCAGGAAGGTGAGACCATGTCCCCGCACATTCTGAATATGTCAGGAAGGTGAGACCATGTCCCCGCACATTCTGAATACGTCAGGAAGGTGAGACCATGTCCCCGCACATTCTGAATATGTCAGGAAGGTGAGACCATGTCCCCGTACATTCTGAATATGTCGGGAAGGTGAGACCATGCCCCCGCACATTCTGAATATGTCAGGAAGGTGAGACCATGTCCCCGCACATTCTGAATACGTCAGGAAGGTGAGACCATGTCCCCGCACATTCTGAATATGTCAGGAAGGTGAGACCATGTCCCCGCACATTCTGAATATGTCGGGAAGGTGAGACCATGTCCCCGCACATTCTGAATACGTCAGGAAGGTGAGACTATGTCCCCGCACATTCTAAATACGTCAGGAAGGTGAGACCATGTCCCCGCACATTCTGAATATGTCAGGAAGGTGAGACCATGCCCCCGCACATTTTGAACACGTCAGGAAGGTGAGACCATGTCCCCGCACATTTTGAATATATCTGGAAGGTGAGACCATGTCCCCGCACATTCTGAATACGTCAGGAAGGTGAGACCATGTCCCCGCACATTATGAATATGTCAGGAAGGTGAGACCATGTCCCCGCACATTCTAAATACGTCAGGAAGGTGAGACTATATCCCCGCACAGAATATGTCAGGAAGGTGAGACCATGCCCCCGCACATTCTGAATATGTCAGGAAGGTGAGACCATGTCTCCGCACATTCTAAATATGTCAGGAAGGTGAGACTATGTCCCCGCACATTCTGAATATGTCAGGAAGGTGAGACCATGTCTCCGCACATTCTGAATATGACAGGAAGGTGAGACCATGTATCCGCACATTCTGAATATGTCAGGAAGGTGAGACTCTATCCCCGCACATTCTGATTTAAACTGTATATTTATTTCAAAAGAAAACTGGGATCGGCGAACATGCGCATTGCCTATATTAACGCCTTTCCCAAACACTTTGAAAAAACGTAATGTACATTGGCGGATATACAGTATATAGGTCAAATTAAATATAAATGTATATAAGATTAAGTGAATACATAAATCTGCTGATTAATATAAAGGGCGTACTGTGTATCAGTATTTGCATCAGACGTGCATATGTGCATGCATACACAACTTAATAAATAATTAATTAGTTGGCATACTGCGATATACGCAGCGGAGCAAGATTTATACAAACAGTTGTACATCATATTGTACACACGTAGATTATGAATTAATACATATACCATAAAATGAAGGCAGATTATCGTGTGTATATATATCTATATATCAGTTCATTTGATTTGAATACATATCAGTGACAATAAACCAAAATGAGATAAATAAGATTAATGCAAGCAGAAACTATGATGGATTTGATAGTCCTGGATGCAGTTCAAATTATTCCTGAAATCTTTTGGACTGTACAATGAACATGTGAACACAGGTAAAAATGTTTGTGTTTTCAGCAGAAGTAGTAGGTAGCATTGATTTCGAGCCTCCTTTTCCAGGGAGGTAACTCTTGGTGCCCCTTTTTCCCAGGTTAAAGTGTAGGGGGCGCCACATCGCCTTTCACCTCTGTGGCGCCAGGTGGCGCCACCAGCTCAAGGTCACGTGGAGGTCAAAAGTAGTTCCGGCAACCTTTAACCTTTGTATTCCTCCGCGGTCTGGTGGTGTTGCCGTCACTTCCGCGGACAAGTGACTTCCAATGTTAATGTATACGGGGAATGCCTAAACAGAGTATGGGAATAGACGTTTTGTCACCGGGGTGGGCCCCTAGTGGACCGAATGGGTCGAGTGAGGTGTCAAAGTGAAGCGCTCCTCGAGGGCCATTCAGTCATGGGTGGGTGCATGTAAAATTAGGATTTTTTCCCGAAAATATAAAAAGCGAAACACGGACTTCACCCCTAAAATAGGGGAAAACCCCTATCAACTCTAGCTAAAAGGGCTAATATCGGTCCCCGGGCTTATCGGGGCCTGCCTATCAAGTCAATGGGGTGGGTGCATGTAAATTTAGGATTTTTTTCCGAAAATATAAAAAGCGGAACACGGACTTTACCTCTACAATAGGGGTCTGTATTATACAATATAAGGGAAAATGCCTGTATGGGGTATGGGGATGGTCAATTTATTTCGTTTGCTTTACTATGGGTTGTGGGGTCTCGTTTTTCTCGTCTCGCCGAGAAAAACACAATGGGAGGAGTCGCGGAGCGAATCGGTGAAATTTTTGGAAAAGTACCGAGTAGGTGTGGATAGGCCCATATAGCTCCATACTGGCTATATGGTAGTATAGGTTCAACCTGGGAAATTCACATACGTTCATTGTGATATGGGTGGTTTGGATTTGTTTTTCGCGTCTCGTCATTTAGAACACGATGGGAAGGGTTTCGAAGCGAAACGGTGAAATTTTTGGAAAAAGTTCACCGAGGCCTGGGTAAGCCCATAGGCCTATACTGCATGGCTATGGGGTATAGGCCCATACGGGGTGGACGTTTTGGGGTCTAGGTGAGCCCCTAATGATCCTATGGTGTCGTATGAGGTTTTATTTTGAAGCTCTCGTGGAGGAGCATCCGACTGGACTAATAGTTCGTCCGTTTTCAATATTCTGCGCATGCGCAGTCTGGCCCGTAGTATAGAAAGCAGGCATTTTGGGAGTATGTGGGTGCGTGTTTGGGGTAAAGATGGACCGCTATGGGTCCGAATGGGTCGTGGAAGGTGTCAAAGTGAAGCTTGTGTGGGGTAGAGTCAGAATGGCGTGTTTTTAAAATGCAAGTCGCGTCAATCTGCGCATGCGCAGTTGGTTGTAGTAAGTCAAGTGGCCATTTTGGGGCAGTGCAGGAAAGTATTTGGTGTCGAGATGGACCATCCTTGGTCCGATTGTGTCGTGGGAGGTGTTATCTTGTAGCTCTCGGGGTGTACATCCAGATTTGAGGGATGTTCACGTCATTTGTGACGTCATCGGCCCCCTCATCACTAGGAGTAGTAGCGAAAGTGGGCATTTTGGGGCAGTGAAGGAAGGTATTTGGTGTAGAGATGGACCATCCATATCTGTCACGCATTATACCATATCTTTGTTGTGTTATAACACATCTGTCCTGCATTATACCATATATGTCCTGTATTATACCATACCTGTCCTATGTTATACAATATCTGTCCTGTATTATACCAAATCTGTCCTGTATTGTACCATATTTGTCCTCTATTATACCATATATGTCCTGTATTATACCAAATCTGCCCTGTATTATACAGTATCTGTCCTGTATTATGCCAAATCTGTGCTGTATTATACCAAATCTGCGCTGTATTATAAAATATCTGTCCTGTGTTATACCATATCTGTGCTGTATTATGCAATACCTGTCCTGTATTATACAATATCTGTCCAGTATTCTGCAATATATGTTCTGTATTATACCAAATCTGTCCTGTATTATACAGTATCTGTCCTGTATTGTACCATATATATCCTGTATTATACCATATCTGCTCTGTATTATACAATATTTCTCCTCTATTATACCATATCTGTGCTGCATTATACCATATCTGTCCTGTATCGTACCAAATCTGTGCTGTATTATACAATATTTGCCCTCTATTATACCATATCTGTGCTGTATTATACCATATCTGTCCTGTATTATACCATATCTGTGCTGTATTATGCAATATCTGTCCTGTGTTATACAATATCTGTCCTGTATTATACCAAATCTGTCCTGTTTTGTACCATATTTGTCCTGTATTATACAATATATGTTCTGTATTATACCAAATCTGTGCTGTATTATAAAGTATCTGTCCTGTATTATACCAAATCTGTGCTGTATTATACAATATATGTTCTGTATTATACCAAATCTGTGCTGTATTATACCATATCTGTCCTGTATTGTACCATAGCCGTTGTCGTGAATAACAACAAGTTCAGCAATGTTCATACAGTTTATTATCCCCAATGTTACATCATACCCAGGCTGGAGGAGCCGCCCTGGGCATGTTTAGTATGTTCACAGCAAAACAAATTGAAATATCAAACACCATGTTTTATTATTTAACGCACCGTCACATTAGGTACAAGTGTTTACTGAACTGAAGTCAACGATCAGCATGTAGACATATAGAGTGTGTACGGCATGTTATGGTATTCATCAGTGCACGGGTGACGCATTCTGCCGAGGGGGTTGGTCAGCTTGGTAACGAAAAACGTAACATTGGTCACCCTCTCCACTGTCCACTTGGTGTTGGGGCGTTGGTGTTGGACCCATTCCAAGGGATCCACGGTGTCCAGTTTCTCCAGCATCGTCTCTAGCGACACCCGGTTAATGATGGTAAACGGTTGGTCAAATACCTGGATGTTACTGCTCGAGTAAAAGTATCGGACTTGGACTGTTTCCTTATGCTGCAGCACATAACCAAACGCCAGATTTAATTTGAAGGCTGTAGTTTGGTCGTTGAAGATGGCTTCCACGCAGCTACGTAGACGGGCGAGGTCGGTCAGTCGGAAATTGTAGATATCTTGAATAGGGCGATGACGGTTGAAACATTGCCGTATCATGGACCAATGGCGCCGGTAGATGTCACTCACTGTATGGGCGTCATGTAAGAGATCGTTAGGAACATTTATGGGCTCGTCCAGAAAATGTTCGATGTTGTCAGGCGTATGACTCGAAACCGTAACGGCGGGGTCCGGCTGGATATCCAGGCTCTTCTGAACTGTGGGTATAGGCGGGCTCTCCGTCATCGCATCACCAGTGGCGTTCGTCTCCCCCGGCTCATCTTCACTGGGTCTGACCTTCCACGGCTCCTCTTCAGTGGAAAGTTGTCGCCCAAACCGTAGAGACGGGGCATGAATCAAACGCTGATGGCGTCTTAACTGACTGCGTCGTTTGAAGAGTTGACCACAATCCTTACAGTGTTCCGTCCCGCCCTCGTGGAATGAGCGTTTGTGGCGCAGTAAAGGATCCTTCCGATTAAATGACCGTGCGCAGGTTATACAAGTATACCGTGCATCGTTGTGGGTGGAGGCCTTGTGGCGGTGCAAGTCGTTCAGACGAGTAAACTGCTTCTGGCAAGTTGTGCAAGTGAACATCTTGGTGGTTGACAGAGTGTCTGATGAAACGGCCAGGCCGCTTCCCTTTTATAGCACGCTAGCTGGTGATTTTTAGCACACTCAGTTCAACTATCCCCAAGTCGAGGGCCGAGATGTACTGGCGTACGACTGAGCCGCATTGCGCGTGTGTGTGTGTGTGTGTGTGTGTGTGTGTGTGTGTGTGTGTGTGTTGGTGTGTGTGTGTGTGTGTGTGTGTGTGGGCAGTGGATTTTACATCCGGGATCTTGTCAACATCTGGGTTTCCCAGTGGGTTTTTCCCATCGTTCCTCCGTCTTCCATCCGGGTACTGTGGTTTGACATCCGTGTCCTCATCTTACATCCGTGTTTTTCATGTGCCGCATTGCGCGCGTGTGTGTGTTTGTCTTTGTGTCCATTCGTGCACAATGTAGAATTACGTTCTCTTCGAAAACTTCCTCTCATCGCATCAATATGCTCAGACCCATTCAAAATAAACACAACCAAGAGACATCAACAACAACAGGCACATTGCGTAATACACGTTTTATTATCCTCACACCATCACCACCACCACCACCTGGCGTTGACGCCGTCAACGATCAGCATGTATACATATAGAGTATGTACGGCATGTTATGGTATTCATCAGTGCATGAGTGACGCATTCAGCCGATGGGGGTGGTCGGTCAGCTTGGTAACGAAAAACGTGATATTGGTCACCCTCTCTACGACCCATTGTGTGTTGGGGCGTTGCTGTTGGGCCCATTCCAAGGGATCCACGGTGTCCAGTTTCTCCACCATCGCCTCTAGCGACGCCCGGTTAATGATGGTAAACGGTTGGTCAAATACCCGGATGTTACTGCTCGGGTAAAAATATCGGGCTTGGTCTGTGTCCTTATGCTGTAGCACATAACCAAACGCCAGATTCAGCTTGAAGGCCGTAGTTTGATCGTTGTAGATGGCTTCCACGTAGCTGCGTAGACGGGCGAGGTCGGTCAGTCGGAAATTGTAGATATCTTGAATAGGGCGATGACGGTAGAAACAGTGCCGGATCATGGGCCAATGGCGCCGATAGATGTCACTCACTGGATGGTCTTCGTGTAACAGATCACTAGGAACATTTATGGGTTCGTCCACGAAGTGTACTTTGCCCTCCACGTCGTACAAAATCTGGCCCAAGGTCTTGTCGTCGGAATTTGACTGTTGAATTAGGGCGACATCATCATCGGCCCTCGTGCGATGGGTGGGAGTTCCCCCTGTCTCGATATTGGTGCCTACGGGCTCTTCTACCTGCAAACGTGGCTGCGAAACAGGGTGTCGTGTGCGTTAGTGTCGCAGGAACTGACTGGTCAGTTTGAAAAGCCGACCACATTCTTCGCATGGACGCTTGGGAACTTCATGGCGTGCACGTGTGTGGCGCTGTAAATGATCCGGGCGCTGAAACGACAGTGTACATATCGTACAGCTATACCGGGCGGTTCCTTCGTGCTTGGTAGCCTCATGGCGGCGCAAGTCGTGCAGACGAGTGAATGATTTGGAGCACGTAGTACAAGTGAACATCTTGGTGGTTGACAGAGTGTCTGATGACACGGCCAGGCCGCTTCCCTTTTATAGCACGCTAGCTGGTGATCTATTTTTAGCACACTCTACCCCAAGTCGAGGATCGAGACTGGTGTACTGGTGTACGACTGAGCCGCATTGCGCTCGCGCGCGCGCGTGTGTGTGTGTGTGTGTGTGTGTATGTGGGCTGTGGATTTTACATCCGGGATCTTGTCAACATCCGGGTTTCCAAGTGGGTTTTTCCCGTCGTTCCTCCGTCTTCCATCCGGGTACTGTGGTTTTACATCCGGGTCCTCATCTTACAACCGGGTTTTGGACAACTGTTGACCTCAATAATTTGAATATGACCTCTGTGAGGTCACTTCCGCCTCCGTTCACGTGACCGGAACTGACCTTTGGCCCCTGCGCGCAATTTTTATCCGGTATTCTTTTGTCACCGCGCATGGGCCAAAGGTCAGTTCCGGTCGCGTGAACGGAAGCAGAAGTGACCTCACAGAGGTCATATGCAAATTATTGAGGTCAACAGGTATCCAAAACCCGGATATAAGATGAGGACCCGGATGTAAAACCATAGTACCCGGATGGAAGACGGAGGAACGACGGGAAAAACCCACTTGGAAACCCGGATGTTGACAAGATCCCGGATGTAAAATCCACAGCCCACACATACACACACACACACACACGCGCGCGCGCGCAATGCGGCTCAGTCGTACACCAGTACACCAGTCTCGATCCTCGGCTTGAGGTAGAGTGTGCTAAAAATAGATCACCAGCTAGCGTGCTATAAAAGGGAAGCGGCCTGGCCGTTTCATCAATTTGCAAGTGGTTCTAAAATACATCCGAGCTGGTTTGGCCGATATGGTCAAATGGGGCAATACCTGGGGTTTCCGATTTTCCACCTTGAAGTCTGAAGCTGTTTTATTTACCCGCAAACTTGTACCAAAAGAAACATGCATTGATTTGTTTATATATAATTCCAAACTAAAGTTTACTTCAACATTTAGATATCTTGGTATGATATTCGATAAAAGATTAACTTGGGCTGATCACATTGACAGCTTGATTATTAAGTGCAAAAAAATGCATTAATATTATGCGTACTGTGTCCGCTTCGTCTTGGGGTGCTGACAAAAAGTCCCTACTTCTCATGTATAGAAGTCTAATTAGATCACGCCTTGACTATGGGGCCCAGGCGTATTCTTCTTGTTCTAGCCACCTTAAGGCGAAGCTGGATTCTGTACAGTGCCAGGCTTTACGAATATGTACGGGTCTACACCCTTAAATGTCTTGCAAGATGCCTGTAGAGAATTGCCATTGAGCATTAGAAGGAAAATGCAATGTCTTAAGTTTCTATTTAAGCTGAAGGGTTCTGTGTCCAACTCATCTTCTTATCTTACCGAGGACACTTGGCATAACAGACTACACGAAAAGTCGGCGAAGCGTGACACAGAGCCCTTCAGCCTTAGATGCAAAAAAATGATCGAACAGTTCGCAGTGGGTGGTATTGGTTTATTAAAACAACTACCCTTACCACCCCCCCCCCCCATGGAAGTTGGAACTACCATTTATCTCGACTAACATCAGCAAGACAATTAAAAAATCAGACCCTCCGCATATTATTGAATCCTGTGCCAGAGAACACATACATCATAATTGGTCACAGTATCTACAGGTATTTACCGACGGCTCTAAGTGTCCGGACAACGGGAGAACTGGGGCAGCTTTCTGTGTGCCGGAGTTTAAATACTCTGCATCCTATAGATTATCAGACCATATATCTGTTTTCACTATACTGAGCTCATAGCAATTCTTATGGCTTTACGCTGGTTAGGCGAGTCCAAGCCATCAAGAGTTGTTATTTTGACAGACTCTTTAAGTGCATTACAGGCATTTCTCAATTACAATTATTCAAAATGTTCCAGTATTTTATATGAAATACTTTTTACAGCATCATCCTTACGCCACCAGAGTGTTTTAGTGTTTTTCGAATGGATTCCGGGACACTGCGGATTAAGGGGAAATGATTGGGCCGACTCCCTTGCCAAGTCGGCTTTGTCTTTCCCCACAGTAACAATCCAAGTTGGGCTAACTGTATCGGAGGCTATGTCCTACGTAAAACCTGAATTTTACCGTATGTGGCAAGAGGAGTGGGACTCGTCTGATAAGGGGCGTTTTTACCACAGTTTTAATCCTCAATCTAAGTCAGGGTCTGACTTTAGTATGCCCTCCAGAGTACAGGATGTTCAGCTCTTCAGATTGAAGTCTGGACACATTCCGTTAAACACTTACTTGCACAGACTCCGTATACACCCTACAGGGCATTGTGACACATGCGGTGTCCCGGAAGATATCCAGCATTTTTTATTTTCCTGTACCCGTTTTACGGTTGTCAGACGACAAATGCTGTTAAAACTTACATCAACGGGTATGAATACGTTTGATTTAACTTCAGTTTTAAACCCTAGGCAAAACCGTGTGCGAGTGTTCAAAGCTCTGACAGAATTTATTGTCAAATCAATAGATTTTAGGTTACATAGCCTAAATAATGTTGAAATACTCACACTTATGTTAAGTTTTAAATATCTCTATTCCTCGTCGGCAGATAGTGGCAGAGTTGGATACCAGAGTTAGATTATCAGACCATATATCTGTTTTCACTACTGAGCTCATAGCAATTCTTATGGCTTTACGCTGGTAGGCGAGTCCAAGCCATCAAGAGTTGTTATTTTGACAGACTCTTTAAAAATGTTCCAGTATTTTATATGAAATACTTTTTACACAATCATCCTTACGCCACCAGAGTAGAGATATCATACCAAAGTTCAATTTTTATTACACACATATGGTTATGTCTGCGTTAATAATGCGCACAGTTCATTGGCCCTTTTAATTTCCTTTTATTGTATTTTATTTATTTATTTATCTATTTATTTATTTATTTTCGGGGTCGTTGGGAGATTTACATTATAGCTGTTGTCATATTGAAAATGCTTGAGTTTTCCATGCATGGCTGTTCTTAACTTAAGTTATACAATATCTTTAACTCTTGCATGGATATCTAAGTTTTGCATGTCCAATTTTCAGCATGACTTGTTAACTTCTTGGTGTTTTCTTGAAATGGTAGCTTTCCGCACTCCTTTCCGTTTCTATACTGTCCTATTTAACAAATAACCCTCCATAACTTATTCCATGTACTACATCTACAGCACGATGTTTGCATGATTAACTTATTTTCCCTTAGATTTATTTATTTAGTCCATTTGTTTTTGTAAAGAGCAAACTGAAAGTTAAGTTCTGGCGTACATCAACCTAATCTTATTAGGTTTGAACACGCCATCCAAATTCAAATTAGTAGTAGTAGTAGTTTCATCAGACACTCTGTCAACCACCAAGATGTTCACTTGTACTACGTGCTCGAAATCATTCACTCGTCTGCACGACTTGCGCCGCCATGAGGCTACCAAGCACGAAGGAACCGCCCGGTATAACTGTACGATATGTACGCTGTCGTTTCAGCGCCCGGATCATTTACAGCGCCACACACGTGCACGCCATGAAGTACCCAAGCGTCCATGCGAAGAATGTGGTCGGCTTTTCAAACTGACCAGTCAGTTGCTGCGACACCAACGCACACGACGCCCTGTTCCGCAGCCACGTTTGCAGGTAGAAGAGCCCGTAGGCATCAATATCGAGACAGGGGGAACTCCCACCCATCGCACGAGGGCCGATGATGATGTCGCCCTAATTCAACAGCCAAATTCCGACGACAAGACCTTGGGCCAGATTTTTTGTACGACGTGGAGGGCAAAGTACACTTCGTGGACGAACCCATAAATGTTCCTAGCGATCTGTTACACGAAGACCATCCAGTGAGTGACATCTATCGGCGCCATTGGCCCATGATCCGGCACTGTTTCTACCGTCATCGCCCTATTCAAGATATCTACAATTTCCGACCGACCGACCTCGCCCGTCTACGTAGCTACGTGGAAGCCATCTTCAACGACCAAACTACGGCCTTCAAATTGAATCTGGCGTTTGGTTATGTGCTGCAGCATAAGGACACAGGCCAAGCCCGATATTTTTACCCGAGCAGTAACATCCGGGTATTTGACCAACCGTTTACCATCATTAACCGGGCGTCGCTAGAGGCGATGGTGGAGAAACTGGACACCGTGGATCCCTTGGAATGGGCCCAACAGCAACGCCCCAACACACAATGGGTCGTAGAGAGGGTGACCAATATCACGTTTTTCGTTACCAAGCTGTCCGACCACCCCCATCGGTAGCTAAATAATATATAGCCCTCAAGAGTATGAGGGCTATACGTCGGCCCCAGTCACCTCCAGCGAGGGTTTTAGATAATTTTATTACGAATCACCCACCTCTGAACCTGCCGTACATCTAAACTCTACCCCCTCCTGCGCACTATTTCAAAATCTTGCACTCTATTGTGAAATAGTAACGAATATATCGCCGTCTGAATTTTCCAGTCGGAAACTTCTTGCTCTCTGCACGCCATGTTGGTGACGTCACTCTATACGGTTAACATGGCGCGTTTAAAGTGGAAGTCGTCTGGGAAATTCAGACGGCGATATATTCGTTACTATTTAACAATAGTGTGCAAGATTTTGAAATAGTGCGCAGGAGGGGATAGAGATTAGATGTACGGCAGGTTCAGAGGTGGGTGATTCGTAATAAAATTATCTAAAACCCTCGCTGGAGGTGACTGGGGCCGACGTATAGCCCTCATACTCTTGAGGGCTATATATTATTTAGCTACCCCATCGGCTGAATGCGTCACTCATGCACTGATGAATACCATAACATGCCGTACATACTCTATATGTCTACATGCTGATCGTTGACGGCGTCAACGCCAGGTGGTGGTGGTGGTGATGGTGTGAGGATAATAAAACGTGTATTACGCAATGTGCCTGTTGTTGTTGATGTCTCTTGGTTGTGTTTATATTGAATGGGTCTGAGCATATTGATGCGATGAGAAGACGTTTTCGGAGAGAGCGTAATTCTACATTGTGCACGGATGGACACAAACACAAACACACACACGCGCGCAATGCGGCTCATGAAAAACCCGGAAGTAAGATGAGGACATGGATGTAAAACCACAGTACCCGGATGGAATACGGAGGAACGATGGGGAAAACCTACTTGGAATTACAAGCGTCCAGTCCGTCATTCATAATCCAGCCGTCGTCCATTAGAGAATATCCGCGTCCATAATCCAAAGACCTATTCCATTTTCCACATAACAGTATTAGCACCAAATTCAAAAAGACAATCATAGTATACATAAACATAAGCTTGTTTCCTGCAAGAGAGAAGCGGTCAACAGTTTTCAATGATGCCAGCAAGACATCATGATGTTCCAAAAATATCAAATCCGTATCGCTGATCAGTGTTCTTAATCCATAATATTCGTTGTAAAGTCGTCATCTAAAGAATGATGTATCTCAGTCACGCTTTGATTGTGACTGTTCATATGAATACCATGAGGATCTTGAAGTACATGGGTTCATACGGCCCCTAGCCCCGGGTTAAGCGGAATTAGACACAAGTTACGAAACGTAGCGCCATAGATCTTGCACGCTACGTTCGTATTTTGCTATCAGCATGCGATGTGTATCGCCAAATTTGAGAAACTTTGAGTGGAGGCGCTTGATGGAATAGCCCTGTTTTATAAGTTTCTGCAACAATGTTTTGTGACGTTGATTAAAATTATCACATTTAACACAGGATCTAGCAAATGCTACTAAGCGAGATATGTATACGCCATATGCAGGTCCCACTGGAATATTACTATCCAGAAAGGGATAGTTTACGATGTCGAAATTGTAAAACCCATTGGGAAACCCAGATGTTGACAAGATCCCGGATGTAAAATCCACTGCCCACACACACACACACACACACACACACACACACACACACACACACACACACGCAATGCGGCTCAGTCGTACGCCAGTACATCTCGGCCCTCGACTTGGGGATAGTTGAACTGAGTGTGCTAAAAATAGATCACCAGCTAGCGTGCTATAAAAGGGAAGCGGCCTGGCCGTTTCATCAGACACTCTGTCAATCACCAAGATGTTCACTTGCACAACTTGCCAGAAGCAGTTTACTCGTCTGCCCAACTTGCACCACCACAAGGCCTCCACCCACAACGATGCACGGTATACTTGTAT
This sequence comes from Hanleya hanleyi, assembly GCA_036873755.1. Lineage (NCBI taxonomy): Eukaryota > Metazoa > Mollusca > Polyplacophora > Lepidopleurida > Hanleyidae > Hanleya > Hanleya hanleyi. The sequence goes on along the minus strand of JAVTVY010021517.1, from coordinate 60,782 downwards.
AACCTGCGCACGGTCATTTAATCGGAAGGATCCTTTACTGCGCCACGAACGCTCATTCCACGAGGGCGCGGCGGAACAATGTAAGGATTGTGGTCAACTCTTCAAACGACGCAGTCAGTTAAGACGGCATCAGCGTTTGATTCATGCCCCGTCTCTACGGTTTGGGCGACAACTTTCCACTGAAGAGGAACCGCGGAAGGTCAGACCCAGTGAAGATGAGCCCGGGGAGACGAACGCCACTGGTGATGCGATGACGGAGAGCACGCCTATACCCACAGTTCAGAAGAGCCTGGATATCCAGCCGGACTCCACCGTTACGGTTTCGAGTTATACGCCTGACAACATCGATCATTTTCTGGACGAGCCCATAAATGTTCCTAGCGATCTCTTACAGGACGCCCATCCAGTGAGTGACATCTATCGGCGCCATTGGTCCATGATACGGCAATGTTTCAACCGTCATCGCCCTATTCAAGATATCTACAATTTCCGACTGACCGACCTCGCCCGTCTACGTAGCTACGTGGAAGCCATCTTCAACGACCAAACTACGGCCTTCAAATTCAATCTGGCGTTTGGTTATGTGCTGCAGCATAAGGAGACAGTCCAAGTCCAATACTTTTACCCGAGCAGTAACATCCAGGTATTTGACCAACCGTTTACCATCATTAACCGGGTGTCGCTAGAGACGATGCTGGAGAAACTGGACACCGTGGATCCCTTGGAATGGGCCCAACACCAACGCCCCAACACCAAGTGGACAGTGGAGAGCGTGATCAATGTTACGTTTTTCGTTACCAAGCTGACCAACCCCCTCGGCTGAATGCGTCACCCGTGCACTGATGAATACCATAACATGCCGTACATACTCTATATGTCTACATGCTGATCGTTGACTTGAGCTCAGTAAACACTTGTACCTAATATGACGGTGCGTTAAATAATAAAACATGGTGTTTGATATTTCAATTTGTTTTGCTGTGAACATACTAAACATGCCCAGGGCGGCTCCCCCAGCCTGGGTATGATGTAACATTGGGGATAATAAACTGTATGAACATTGCTGAACTTGTTGTTATTCACGACAACGGCTATGGTTCAATACAGGACAGATATGGTATAATACAGCACAGATTTGGTATAATACAGGACATATACTGTATAATATAGGACAGATTTGGTATAATACAGAACATATATTGTATAATACAGCACAGATTTGGTATAATACAGGATAGATACTGTATAATACAGCACAGATTTGGTATAATACAGAACATATATTGTATAATACAGGACAAATATGGTACAAAACAGGACAGATTTGGTATAATACAGGACAGATATTGTATAACACAGGACAGATATTGCATAATACAACACAGATATGGTATAATTCAGGACAGATATGGTATAATACAGCACAGATATGGTATAATAGAGGGCAAATATTGTATAATACAGCACAGATTTGGTATGATACAGGACATATATGGTACAATACAGGACAGATATGGTATAATGCAGCACAGATATGGTATAATAGAGGAGAAATATTGTATAATACAGAGCAGATATGGTATAATACAGGACATATATGGTGCAATACAGGACAGATACTGTATAATACAGGACAGATTTGGTATAATACGAACATATATCGCAGAATACTGGACAGATATTGTATAATACAGGACAGATATTGTATAATACAGTACAGATATGGTATAACACAGGACAGATATTGTATAATACAGCACAGATTTGGTATAATACAGCACAGATTTGGTATAATACAGTACAGATACTGTATAATACAGGGCGGATTTGGTATAATACAGGACATATATGGTATAATAGAGGACAAATATGGTACAATAAAGGACGGATTTGGTATAATACAGGACAGATATTGTATAACATAGGACAGGTATGGTATAATACAGGACATATATGGTATAATGCAGGACATGTGGTATAACACAACAAAGATATGGTATAATGCGTGACAGATATGGATGGTCCATCTCTACATCAAATACCTTCCTTCACTGCCCCAAAATGCCCACTTTCGCTACTACTCCTACTGATGACGTCACCGATGACGTGAACATCCCTCAAATCTGGATGTACACCCCGAGAGCTACAAGATAACACCTCCCACGACACAATCGGACCAAGGATGGTCCATCCCGACACCAAATATCTTCCTGCACTGCCCCAAAATGGCCACTTGACTTACTACAACCAACTGCGCATGCGCAGATTGACGCGACTTGCATTTTAAAAACACGCCATTCTGACTCTACCCCACACAAGCTTCACTTTGACACCTTCCACGACCCATTCGGACCCATAGCGGTCCATCTTTACCTCAAACACCCACCCACATACTCCCAAAATGCCTGCTTTCTATACTACGGGCCAGACTGCGCATGCGCAGAATATTGAAAACGGACGAACTATTAGTCCAGTCGGATGCTCCTCCACGAGAGCTTCAAAATAAGACCTCATACGACACCATAGGATCATTAGGGGCTCACCTAGACCCCAAAACGTCCACCCCGTATGGGCCTATACCCATAGCCATGCAGGCCTCGGTGAACTTTTTCCAAAAATTTCAACGTTTCGCTTCGAAACCCTTCCCACCGTGTTCTAAATGACGAGACGTGAAAAACAAATCCAAACAACCCATATCACAATGAACGTATGTGAATTTCCCAGGTTGAACCTATACTCCCATATAGCCAGTATGGAGCTATATGGGCCTATCCACATCTACCCGGTACTTTTCCAAAAATTTCACCGATTCGCTCCGGGACCCCTCCCATTGTGTTTTTCACGGCGAGACGAGAAAAACGAGACCCCACAACCCATAGTAACACCCACAAAAAATTTGACCACCCCTCCCCCCATATAGCCAGTATGAGCCTATATACAGACCTCGATGACTTTTCCCAAAAATTTCACCGATTCGCTCCGGGACCCCTCCCATTGTATTTTTCTCGGCGAGACGAGAAAAACGAGACCCCACAACCCATAGTAACACGCACAATTTTTTTTTGACCACCTCTCCCCCCCCATATAGCCAGTATGAGCCTATGTACAGATCTCAGTGACTTTTCCCAAAAATTTCACCGATTCGCTCCGGGACCCCTCCCATTGTGTTTTTCTCGGCGAGACGAGAAAAACGAGACCCCACAACCCATAGTAACACCCACCAAAAAAATTGACCACCCCTCCCCCCATATAGCCAGTATGAGCCTATATACAGACCTCGGTGACTCTTCCCCAAAATTTCATCGATTCGCTCAGGGACCCCTCCCATTGTGTTTTTCTCGGCGAGACGAGAAAAACGAGACCCCACAACCCATAGTAAAGCAAACGAAAAAAAATGACCATCCCCATACCCCATACAGGCATTTTCCCTTATATTGTATAATACAGACCCCTATTGTAGGGGTAAAGTCCGTGTTCCGCTTTTTATATTTTCGGAAAAAAAATCCTAATTTTACATGCACCCACCCCATTGACTTGATAGGCAGGCCCCGATAAGCCCGGGGACCGATATTAGCCCTTTTGGCTAGAGTTGATAGGGATTTTCCCCTATTTTAGGGGTAAAGTCCGTGTTTCGTTTTTTATATTTTCGGGAAAAAATCCTAATTTTACATGCACCCTCCCATGACTGAATGGCCCTCGAGGAGCGCTTCACTTTGACACCTCACTCGACCCATTCGGTCCACTAGGGACCCACCCCGGTGACAAAACGTCTATTCCCATTCTCTTTTTAGGCATTCCCCGTATACATTAACATTGGAAGTCACTTGTCCGCGGAAGTGACGGCAACACCACCAGATCGCGGAGGAATACAAAGGTTAAAGGTTGCCGGAGCTACTTTTGACCTCCACGTGACCTTGAGCTGGTGGCGCCACCTGGCGCCACAGGCGCCACAGAGGTAAAAGGCGATGTGGCGCCCTATACTTTAACCTGGAAAAAAGGGGCACCAAGAGTTACCTCCCTGGAAAAGGGGGCTCGAAATCAATGCTACCTACTACTAGCAGATATCAATAATGGATTTCCGAATAAAAGAGTGTCAATGTCGTAGGTTGGTAGTTGGGTTATTATATTTCTAATTGCAGTATATACAGGACAGAAAAGGAAAAAATGTTCTGGAGTTTCATTCGGATGCCCACATGTACAAGCTGGGGATTCGCGGAGATGTCGCGTGTACATATGAGAATTAAGTGCACTGCATCCAAGTCGTAAACGTGAATGGATGATCTGGACTTTCCTGTCACCAACATAGTAATAAGGAGGAACAATGTTATCGTTTCTGGAGAGATTTCGACGGAAAGAAGAGTAACTAACAGAATCTCGAATAGCGACATCTAGATTATTCCACATACGGATGACAGAAGGAAGGAACGAGTTTTTTCCTACGAAGTAGGCTACAGATCGCAAATTGTCCGGTAATGAGTGAGTCCATCCGAATCCTTTCGTCGGCAAAATAAGGAGAACCGTTGACATTAGAACCTTGATTTTTGGCATGAACGTGCATTAGCGCATTGCTACCAGCAAGTTCTGATCTGAAATAATTCTGATTAAAATTAGATTTATAATTAACACTTCAGTATATTGTTATATATATGTAAGCTGTAGCCTGTAACGTGTATCCTGTTTCACATCCAAACATGTCATCATTGCCAAGAAAACTGTGGTCCGTTTTGCTCCAGCGTTTTATCGCATTTAATGACTAGGCCTATCAGTTACTCTCCGGCTAAAAATACCCTACTGCATATACCCTCAAAAATTCAGCGCTGTTTGCACAACGAAGTTGAGGTGGTTTAACGTTTATCATAAAGAAAATCACCGATCAACTGCCATAGAATATAATGTGAAACAAGGAAACCGGAATAGTACATTCATCAGATTGCCGATACCCAAAATGTGTTGTCTCATATACCTAGATAACAACGTGATGTAGAGACGCTATTTATTCGTCTTTGTACCGGTTATGCTCAGGAGAATCACATAGAATCATTATTATCTTGTGCATAGGTGTTGGTCTCGAGTTGAATTACCGTAAACTACATAAATGCTACCTTTCTATACTATAGTACTATATATAAAAATTTGGTGTATTGTTGGGAAAATAATGTGATTTAAAAAGTTGTTTTGATCCTGGACAAACCACTAAAGAGATGTAGATGTATTTTCACACGTAAAGCTTGAAATCTAGTGAACCTATATTATTCAATCTGTTTCCTTTAAAAAAAAAATGTAAAATTAAATCGGTGATCGTTATTTATTTTGGAATGAAGGCGCATTAGGAGACTGTTACCAACAAGTTCTGAGCTGACCTATTTTTGATGGAAATTTCAGGTGATTTTTGATGAAAATCAGTGGCGATTCTGACTTGGGCGGTGCCCATCTTAATATAGGCAGGATTTCAACTGGGGGTGGGGATTTCCAAGAGTTCAGTTCGCGTTCGAGTCCTAATGCCTACTGTACTTCGTAGGTCCTGTGACGTTAGTCACACTGCTCATGTATATAATTCAGTTCGTGCATAAGGAGGTGTAATATTATCTATATTACGCAATATATAACTTGATATAGATGAGTTTGGGACTGGAGCTAGAGAGGAGAGATAAGCTGGCGTGCTCCCATTGACCATTTTATAGAATAAACATAATTTGTGTCTATTTCTACGTTTATATAGCGGTATGAAGCCTGTTTCTTCGTACAGGAGAGCATGGCTTGTACCACGAATGCATCCAGATATAGACCGTAGTGCATCTAATTGAAGATCTTCGAGAATGGCAGATTCATATTGGTAGCAATTGCACCAGACAACGTCGGCATAATCAAAGATAGGTAGTATGAATGAAGAGTAAAGCCTTTCCAGAGAACGGCGAGAGAGTTGATATTTCAAGCTGCGTAGGCAGTTAATCATGGGAGAGATCTTGTCGACAAGCGATTGAACGTGGCCTGACCAACGTCCCGACGAATGGAATGTTAACCCTAGATGCTTATGTTGGGTAACCTCAGAAATTGGTAGATTTCCCAGGTTGAGATTGGGACCCCGGACTGAGTTTCTTTTCAGGGAAAATAAGATTTCTTTCGTTTTGGCTGCACTAAATTTTACCAGCCAGGTTTCAGCCCATGTAGAGATAGTTTGCAGAGACGTGTTCAATATATTGGCGGAAGTATCTGGATTTTCAACAGTTATATATAGTGATGTGTCATCGGCAAACAGCCTAATATTGCATCTTATGTCATTGACGATATCATTAATGTAGATAAGGAATAGAAGTGGTCCGAGGACAGACCCTTGTGGAACCCCAGCTTTTATGTTTCTTGGGTCCGATGATTTGCCGTCTATCACCACAATTTGACGCCTATCAGAGAGGTAATCGCGAAACCAACCAAGAAGAGCTCCCCTGATTCCAATGGATTCAAGTTTGCGAAGCAGTCCCTTGTGCCACACTCTGTCAAAAGCTTTTGTTATATCACAAAAGACAGCGCGAAATTCTTTACCTTCGTCCAGAGCTTTACATATAAAATTGTAAATATCAGTCAGTTGATAGACTGTACTATCACCCGGAATAAAGCCTGACTGGAGATTGGAAAGAAGATTATTTTCCAGAAGAAAGTTGAAGAGATATTTAAAAATACACTTTTCGAAAACTTTGCTGATATTACTTGTTAAGGATATGGGTCTATAATTTGTAATTTCATTTTTGCTTCCTTTTTTGTGAATTGGGGTTACGTTTGCCAATTTCCAGTTTTCGGGCATACTCTCTTCCAAGAGACATTTATTAAAGAATTTCATTAACGGATATGCAAGTACAGAGGCTGCACATTTCAACAGTCTATTACTTATACGATCAGGTCCCACTGCTTTACTTATATCGAGCCCGAGGAGGATGTTTCTCACATCGTCATATGTTATTATATTGTCAAGAATATTAGTATGGAGAGGTAATATTGGAGGTTCTTTACCAACATCGTCTAAAGATGAACACTCAATAAAATAGTTGTTAAACAAATTCGCTATATCATTCGGCTCATTTGATACTTTTCCATTAAAAATTATATTTGGGAACTGGGTAGATGTATGTTGTTCTTTCATATATGATTTTATTAATTTCCACCAATCTCTGCTTACAAATTTTGTTTCAGTAATTTTTACGTCGAGCTTTGTTTGATATTCTAATGTGGCCGCCCTGATTAGTTTTATAGCCTCATTTCGGATTGTTCGAAACTGTTCCCAATGCTGGGGTAGATTTGTCCGTTTAGCTTTTTTGTGTATTCTGTCTCGCCTACGCATCGTTCTTCGTAGATCATTTCTCATCCACGGTTTGTCTCGTGGTCTTATTGTAACAATTTTATGTGGAATATGGTTTTCTGCTGTATGTTGAATACGGTCAGTTATGTTTTTAGCTATTTCATTGTTGTCACTAAAGAAAAGTGAGTCCCAGTCAGTTGTCGCAAGAGAGTTAAGTAGTCCGTCAGCATCCATTTGATCATATAACCAAATATGACGTGTGAAGCAGGGCTGATCAAATCCACGTTCCTTCCCCGCACATTCTGAATATGTCAGGAAGGTGATACTATGTCCACGCACATTCTGAATATGTCAGGAAGGTGAGACCATGACCCCGCACATTCTGGATATGTCTGGAAGGTGAGACCATGTCCCCGCACATTCTGGATATGCCAGGAAGGTGAGACCATGCCCCCGCACATTCTGGATATGTCTGGACGGTGAGACCATGTCCCCGCACATTCTGGATATGCCAGGAAGGTGAGACCATGCCCCCGCACATTCTGAATATGTCAGAAAGGTGAGACTATGTCCCCGCACATTCTAAATATGTCAGGAAGGTGAGACCACGTCCCCGCACATTCTGAATATGTCAGGAAGGTGAGACCATGTCTCCGCACATTCTGAATATGTCTGGAAGGTGAGACTATGTCCCCGCACATTCTAAATATGTCAGGAAGGTGAGACCATGTCTCCGCACATTCTGAATATGACAGGAAGGTGAGACCATGTCCCCGCACATTCTGAATATGTCAGGAAGGTGAGACTCTGTCCCCGCACATTCTGAATATGTCAGGAAGGTGATACTATGTCCACGCACATTCTGAATATGTCAGGAAGGTGAGACCATGTCCCCGCACATTCTGAATATGTCTGGAAGGTGAGACCATGTCCCCGCACATTCTGGATATGCCAGGAAGGTGAGACCATGCCCTCGCACATTCTGGATATGTCTGGACGGTGAGACCATGTCCCCGCACATTCTGGATATGCCAGGAAGGTGAGACCATGCCCCCGCACATTCTGAATATGTCAGGAAGGTGAGACTATGTCCCCGCACATTCTGAATATGTCAGGAAGGTGAGACCATGTCTCCGCACATTCTGAATATGTCAGGGAGGTGAGACCATGTCCCCGCACATTCTGAATATGTCAGGAAGGTGAGACCATGTCCCCGCACATTCTGAATATGTCAGGAATGTGAGACCATGTCCCCGCACATTCTGAATATGTCAGGAAGGTGAGACCATGTCTCCGCACATTCTGAATATGTCAGGAAGGTGAGACCATGTCTCTGCACATTCTGAATATGTCAGGAAGGTGAGACCATGTCCCCGCACATTCTGAATATGTCGGGAAGGTGAGACCATGTCGCCACACATTCTGAATATGTCAGAAAGCTGAGACTATGTCCCCGCACATTCTGAATATGTCAGCAAGGTGAGACCATGTCTCCGCACATTCTGAATATGTCAGGGAGGTGAGACCATGTCCCCGCACATTCTGAATATGTCAGGAATGTGAGACCATGTCCCCGCACATTCTGAATATGTCGGGAAGGTGAGACCATGTCCCCGCACATTCTGAATATGTCAGGAAGGTGAGACCATGTCCCCGCACATTCTGAATATGTCAGGAAGGTGAGACCATGTCCCCGTACATTCTAGAACTAGTGTCCAGTTTGAGTTGGAATCAGTAAGTTCTGATGAGGTGATAGTAACCTTCAATCGGATAGAGGAACATTTACCGCATGACGTCGGGCATTACGGGTTAGTTTTCCTGGGTTCTCTTGCATTGATCCATGTTGATGCGTTTATTCCATCATACGCCCTCTATGCTTATTCAATAACATCAGTGTTACTTATTTGCGCGGATCTGTCATCACAGTTCCTGAGCTAGCATATCTAATTCCGCTTAAGCCAGTGCTAGGGGCCGTGTGGTTACTTCAAAGTTTCCACGTGAATAGTTGGAAAAAATCGCACCTGAGATACCAAGGCTAGGATCCTTCGTATTCAAGTCAGAATGTGAAGCGCCGAGAGGTTTTCTTGTGGAGCCATATGTTTGCTGTTACGTTGCCAGACGTCGTCAAATTTGTCTACCTCTTACATATCTTACCAATTTATTATCTGCGTATGATGTGAGTCTGCTGATGGACTGTGGCCCATACTTTGACATATATACTGTGGCCCATACTTTGACACATATACTGTGGCCCATACTTTGACAGATATAATTAAGTTGAATGTCTTGGTTTGAAATTTACCGCACAAACGTCGGGTATTACAGGTAAGCTTCCAGGGTATTCTTGTATTTACTAAGTTTACCCCATGTTTAGGTGTTCACTCCATCAATAGTTATTTGAGCTGATCTGTAATCACAGCTCCCGGCCTAGCATAAAAATTCCGGTGATACCAGTGCTAGGGGCCGAGTGGTTGCAATAAAAGTATGACTGAGATACCAAGGCTTTGCTTTTTCATCGTCGTCATTTCTTCATGGAGGTGTCCGGTCTACTTTTTGAGCATCAGCATTGCTTTTTCGTCATCGTCATTTGTTCAGAGAGGTGTCCGATCTACTTCTTGAGCATCAGCATCTGTTTGGAAGTGATGGCCATTTGGGTGCGAGCAACAGTGTAAAGCATAGGACAGTAACATAAGATGAAGCCCCTGTTCAGCATGCTTAGTGCCGCGCCCATCCAAATCAACTTGACGAAGTGAAGGACCATATTATGCAACTCCTTAAGAAGAATATCGCCAGAGAGAAATATTCCGGTTGCTACAGTCCAACGGCATTGGGCAGCAAGAATAGTGGATAACTCAGGCAATGCATTGATTATAGCTGCTGAATGAGAAAACGAAAAAAGATGCCTTCGATTTGCCGATAATAGAAGAGATTCTAAATTGCATGTGTGATGTGACTCTCAATTACGGACCTCCGATCAGCCTACAATCAAATGGAAGTTGAAAAACGTGACCGGCACAGGCATAAATTTTCATCCCATGTGCCTATACCAGTGTAAAATGCATGTCGTTTGGGGTCTGTACTATGCGCCGGCCATGGATTATGCAGACCATCTTTCGAGGAAAACTCCATACCCTTGTCAATTGGATGACTTAATCATGTATTCCAGTAATCTGTTCAGTGACAATCAGCATATGACTGGGAAGAGTATATATGGAGACAAATTACCCCACATATTATATGTACTGCAAATGTTTTTCAGATGCCGAACTCCGAACAGCGCATGTCAGCTGAACGACTATCGTCTAGGCTATTGAACCCCTGTTATGGGGATGGCCGAACTCCTGCATGTGTTATGTACATTCAGGGGACTCAACTGCTACTCCTCAATGAGAAAATGTTTTTTGTCATAGTTGTTCCCCTTGGACCACTGCTTCCACCTCTGTGTTCGTAACTGTCCACAAGGTGGCATTTAACATCGAACGTTTCGCACAAACAATTCTAACACAAACGCACTAAACAAATGTTGTCTGTTGTTGCTTGCCTCTAAATGGCATTATCAGTTAAAGTCCACCTTGGAGGAGTTAAATGATGCACAGTTACCGGGATGTCCAGGGGTTTAATTGCTGGTAACAGATGAACAGCTTACATCGTGAGGGTTTTAAATATTCTGTCTAACTCAGTTTTCGTTTGCTGTTCTCAGGGTATAACTGAATGCAGACTATGATACCACCATTAGTAGATGACTGGTAATCAGTGTGGAGTTTGGATATTTATGTCGATTTTGCCACTTTGGATATTGTTCTGGTTACAAGCGTCTGGTCCGTCATTCATAATTCATCCGTCGCCCATTAAAGAATATCTGCGTTCATAATCCAAAGACCTATTCCTTATTCCATATAACAGTAGTATTAGCACCAAAGTCAAAAAGACAATCATAGTATACATAAACATAGGCTGGTTTCCCGCAAGAGAGAAGCGGTCAATAGTTATCAATGATGCCGGCAAGATATCATGATGTTCCAAAAATATCAAATCCGTATCGCTGATCAGTATTCTTAATCCATAATATTCGTTGTAAAGTCGTCATCTATAGAATGATGTATCTCAGTTACGCTTTGATTGTGACTGTTCATATGAGCACCATGAGGATGTTGAAGTACATAGGTTCATACGGCCCCTAGCATCTAGTGAAGGTTGATATATATCCTTCACTGCGTCATTTATATAGCGATTATCCACAGCGAGAAGATCGTCTATATAGTCTTTGTTGAATGAGAAGGAACGGGCTTTGAATGGATCGGTTTTTGAAAGCGCCTACATATAGTCATATTCATAAGAGAACAGATATAAGTCAGCCAGCAGGGGTGCACAAATAGTACCCATTGGAATACCTATATGCTGTTGATATATTGTGTTGCCAAAATTCACATATTTTTAATGAGAAATTCAAGCAACTCTATAAACAAAGAAACATCCCATGAATGATATCTCTTGTATGTAGTAGAGCTAAAGAATGCTTTATGGCTTCCGACATTAATATATCTACGATCAGTTTTCTTGAACACAGATACTATTAATGAACTTAGACGGTCAATAAGGTCCTGGTAAGGGATTGTAGTATGGAGTCGAGAAATCCCATGTGGATACATGTCTGTACGGTATGTAACCAATATCCACATGAATTAAACGTCAGAGTTTTTAGAAATAGTGGCGCAATACCTTTCCCAAAATGCTTTTACCTCCTGAAGGGCCCTCGTCAACAGGGTTGAAAGAAGCTCGGTGGTGCAGCTTCTAGAACCAGTTATGAATCTAGCTTTATATGGTGATTTATGCATTTTGGGAGTCCAGTATATTTTTGGTATGTCGCTATGATTGGTTGGAAGACAAATACCTCTTTCCATCCACATACATTCAACGCCAGCATTTTTAGAAATAGTGGCGCAATACCGTTCTCAAAATGCGTTTACCTCCTGAAGGGCCCTCGTCAATAGGGTTGAAAGAAGCTCGGTGGTGCAGCTTCTAGAACCCGCTATGAATCTAGCTTTGTATGGTGATTTATGCATTTTGGGAGTCCAGTATATTTTTGGTATGTCGTTATGATTGGTTGGAAGAAAAATACCTCTTTCCCTGAGAAACGTTTTGTGATTGTTAAATAAATCTTCCAGAGTAAATGCAGTTTGGGAGTGAGCAGACGTATTTGATGATGATATCTTTACACTCAATTCTTTAACCAGCACCTGGTAATAGTAATATTTACATATGAAAATTAAATTATTTGGAGCTTTGTCTGCTGAGACTATGACGAATCACTCTGGAGATTTGCTAGAACTTCTTGCGATTTGATGTTTCTGAGTAGTTGTTTTGCTTGGGGAATGGTACTTCTGTCAATATGGCGGATTGCTTCAACGACCTTGCTCTTGGTGAGGTCCAGCCACTCAGCGAGTCCTGTTGGTTCAACTTTTTCTCTCTTAGACCGATCAATAATGTACTCTTCCAAAGCAGACAGGACTATCTTCTGGTCGACCATCAGATTTATTTTTCTCAGCTCTCTATATTTAGGTCCCTTCATCAGGAGTAATCTTAGGTCTTTATCAAGACTACCAGTCACAATATGTTTGCATGGTGCATAGATAAAGTTCAACGATTCACACTCACAACTATAGCCTCCCGATGTGTATAAATTCCAGTCAAACTCCTTGACAGCATTAGAGTAATTGAATATTTTGGTGGCTATAAATTTAGTATACTTATATGAAATGCTGGTTGGTTGGTTGGTTGGTTTTCTCTTGACTCCTCTTTCGTGAGTAGAAATGACTCTCTGGTGAAAGGTAACCCACTGTTACGATGCTAACAAATTACACTGTGAAATAGCACTATGTCTGACGTCATTACTGAAGACTCGAGGCGGTTCGCTTAACATTTTAGACCGGAGGCCTCAATGAAGCTGAAGACTGCGTCTTGAATGGCAAAGTTAGTGGAGTTGGAGCTGTGCATTGGATTGATGAGGATACTGTAACTTCTTTCGATGAGTGGAGTGGAGTGCTGAATATAGATTAATTCGATTGAATTGAAATATCTCTCCTGTCTTCATAAAGTGGACAGTTTAAGAGAATATGTTTTGGGGTTTCACGATCCTCGCCGCACCTACAGTTGGGGTAATTTGTGCATATGTGCACGAAAGTTACCGAGCCCTGATGCCAGTCTGTCTTTAAACACTTGCCCTGATGCTAGTCTGTGTTTAAACACTTCAATTCTCCTATTTCGCCTGGATGAGTAAGGTTTCCTTGGAATAAATGGCGTTGTGCCGTGTAAGTCTTTGCTGGTCTCACAGATGTCCCACGTACGTTGCCAACGACGAAACATGCCCAACCGAACGCGGCGCCTGAACTGCGGAAGTGATATTTTTCTTCAACGGCTATGTCAGCAGTCATTTTGGCAGCCACCTGAGCGTTTAGATCAGCCAGTTCGTTCCCTGGTACATCTGCATGACCCAGGACCCATATAACTTTGTGACGATTCCATTTTCCTGCAGTTTGGTGACATCACGACGAATGTCCGGTATAAGTTCAGAATGATTGGTGGGGATATCAGTGGCTGAGATTGATTGTATGGCCGATTTTCAGTCACATAATATTTTGATTGTTTTGAAGACGCCTGTCTCAGAAAAACCTGTGGCGAACCGGGTAGCCAGCCGAAGACCACTCAGCTCCCCATGGTATCCCAATGGGCACTAATTGCGCACCCCTGTTGGCTGACCTGTATCTGTTCTCTTATGAATATGACTATATGCAGGCGCTTTCAAAAACCGATCCATTCAAAGCCCGTTCCTTCTCATTCACCAAGCGCTATAGACGATCTTCTTGCTGTGGATAATCGCTATATAAATGACGCAGTGAAGGATATATATCCACCTTCACTGGATTTGAAGGAAACTACAGATAGCCCTATAGGCACATCATATTTAGATCTATATCTCTACAAAAATGAAGCGGGCATTCTCTCTCGTCGACTTTATGACAAAAGAGATGATTACAATTTCGACATCGTAAACTATCCCTTTCTGGACAGTAATATTCCAGTGGGATCTGCATATGGCGTATACATATCCCGCCTAGTAGCATTTGCTAGATCCTGTGTTAATTGTGACGATTTCAATCAACGTCACAAAACATTGTTGCAGAAAATTATAAAACAGGGCTATTCCTCCAAGCGCCTCCACTCAAAGTTTCTCAAATTTGGCGATACATATCGCATGCTGATAGCAAAATACGAACGTAGCGTGCAAGATCTATGGCGTTACGTTTCGTAACTTGTGTCTAATTCCGCTTAACCCGGGGCTAGGGGCCGTATGAACCCATGTACTTCAAGATCCTCATGGTGCTCATATGAACAGTCACAATCAAAGAGTGACTGAGATACACCATTCTCTAGATAACGACTTTAGTACGATTATTATGGATTAAGAATACTGATCAGCGATACGGACTTTATATTTTTGATGTCTTGTCGGCATCATTGAAAACTGTTGACCGCTTCTCTCTTGCAGGAAACAAGCCTATGTTTATGTATACTATGATTGTCTTTTTGAATTTGGTACTAATACTGTTATATGGATATGGAATAGGTCTTTGGATTATGGACGCGGATATTCTTTAATGGACGACGGCTGAATTATGAATGACGGACTAGACGCTTGTATTGTTGAGAACGTTGAGCTCCCCATGGTGACTTGTTGAGAATGTTGAGACTGGTTCCTTAATAACTACTGGTTGGGCAAGGTGACCACCTACATAACAGACCGCAGATGCTCTACATGGCCTTGGGTTCCCAAGGGCAGAGCCCTCTGTAAAAAATGAGTAATTCATCCCTTCTTGAGTTGTTGATGATGGTTAAAGTTTCAGCCTTAGGGGTTTTGGCCTGTTCAGCTGTTCTGGCAGTGGAAGATCCCAGACCAACCCGAGTCAGTTACACACTCGGGTGTGCACAGTTGTAGCAACTCTAAAGACGGAGTGATAAAACACTCTAGTTTTTCAAGAATGACTGTAGAAGAGACAGTTGACTTCAGTAGCTATCTTGTTTAGGGGATCGTGACAGACCGACCCCTGCTGTGCATGAAATGATTGTCAGTCAACAGAGCAAGCAGCAGGTCGCAGAGTGGATCTCTGGAACCTTTCCTTAAAGTTCTAGCATATTCATGTAGTAGGATCTCCTCCAATCGAAGTCTCATGGGCAACGTATGCGTGATAATTTCAAGGGATGAAGTGGGCGTGGTGATCACCATACCGCTGGCTGTAACAGAGCCATTCTGTCAATGCGCTCAACCTTGTTGATGTTGTTGTTAAAGGTGACTGACCATATCGGATAGATACGCTCCAAATGAGGACGTATTAGCAAGCGGTACAGACCAACCCATTTCGATGGAGCAAGACCTGAAGAAAGTGCCTAGTTTGTAGGTGGTACGTAGGGCAGCGCCACAGATGTGATCAATATGATCAGAAAAGGACAGTTTATCGTCAATAATGACACCCAGGCATCATTACTGTGCACCTGTTCAAGTCTCTACCCATTGATCGAGAGTTCGACAACAGATTGTTGTTGATCGAACACCACAGCATCAGTTTTTGGCAAGCTGATACGGAGGCGCCACCTGCGACACCAACCAGAAATATCTCCCAGTAGACCAGTCATCCGCACTGAAGCAGTCCGAAGGTCAACTTCACAGATCCACAGAGTGAGGTCGTCAGCATAAGATATATATCTGGGGATGGTGAGTGTCATTTCTGTAATATAAAAGATGAACAACAGAGAGGCAATGACGCTGCCCTGTGGTACTCCGATGAGTGATGCGATCCAAGGAGATAAGAAGCCGTTAGCTTTATTTCGGATTTGTCTGTTTGTTAAATAGGAGACTACATAGAGGAATAGCTCACCACAGAGACCTGCTTCATCGAGCTTGTAGAGTATACCGTCTCGCCAGTTTGCGTCAAATGCCCCCTCTAGACCTACATAGGCAGCCAGAACTGTGTCCTTCTGTTTCAGAGCTTTTGAAATCTGGAGGGTGAAGAACAGCAGAGCTTGAACCAGGTTCTTGTCTTTCTGGTAGGCATACTGAAAACTATCAAAAAGTCCATGCTGCTGTAGCCATAATCTCAGTCGGCGATCAGCGATACGTTCAAATAATTTACCTGTAATGCAAGGAGGTTCTGCGAACTTAATTTGGTACAACGGTGCGTACCTCTGGATCAGTCAGGATTCGAGGTAAATTAATAATGTCCAGTCTTTTATCTAAGAAGTTGAGTTTGAAGGAAAACCGATCTTGGGATGTTTCAATTGTGTTCGCTGGGCGATACAACCGAAAATAAGCTACATGTATATCTTGACATACTAATAGTTATTTTGAGTGGTATATTTCCTGAAGACGCAGATTTTTGTATATCTCTGGCTGTATGATTTACAGCTAAGATCAACATAAGAGTTCACAGAATATGAGTTACCCGTTAACGAGGAACTAAATGAAGCTGAAGTATTAAAGAGTGGACACGTGAGACATCCACGTTGTCCGCACTTAGAAATCTTGAAATTATTACATGCAGAATTCGGTGCTAACAATCAACAAGCGCAATGTTACATTGGTTAGATGTCGTGACCTTGTTTTATGGCTATGGTATGGGGTATGCATATAATCACAGGGGCTCGTTACTGTTGTTAATTGGTTAATTAGGTTGATTACAGGAGGGGGGGGTCGAGGTGGGGAATAAATGAGGCTCCCTACCTCACCCCCCCCCCCCCTGTAATCAACCTAATTAACCAATTAACAACGGTAACGAGGCCCTGTGCATATAATGAGGCTTGTGTCTCTACTAGGTCCCGTTTATGTTGCGATAGCAATCATTTTCCGTTCAGGCCGTCTGTCGCGCACGTGACTAAAATTTAAATTTTTCATTTGGCACGAACACGCAAGCGCTCTGTGTGCCTGCGTGATCATGGTGATATCCCATAATTACATCGTAAGTAGAATATAAATGCTAATTGATACCCATTGACCTACTTTCGGGGAGGTGACAGGGAGGTGTGACGGTCAAGTGCACTATAGTTCCGTCGGGGAGGTGACAGGGAGGTGTGACGGTCAAGTCCACTATAGTTCCGGCAAAGGTTACATGGTTGCAATGCTGACGTCACTTCCGTGACCTTAGGGATATGTATTCCTCCGCGGTGATGCGGTCTGACGGCAATGCGGTCAGAAAAGCCTCCGCGGGCAGAAAGTAGTCCCAAATACGCGGGTTTTCGTGAGAGTCATCGGGAATGTTCGGCAATCTTCAGGGGGAGAGGAACCCCTAGTGTACCGATTGGGTCGAGTGAGGTGTCATAGTGAAGCGCTCCTCCAGGGCGATCAAGTCATGGGTGGGTGAATGTAAAATTAGGATTTGTCAAGAACATTTAAAAAGCGGAACACGGACTTTACCCCTAAAATAGGGGGAAACTCCTATCAACCATATCCAAAAGGGCTAATATCGGTCCCCCAGCCTTATCGTGACCTGCCTATGAAGTCATGGGTGGGTGTATGTAAATTGAGGAATTGCCCCAAAAATATAAAAAGCGGAACACGGACTTTACCCTACAATAGGGGAAACCCCTATCAACCATGTCCAAAAGGGCTAATATCGGTCCCCGGGCTTATCGGGGCCTGCCTATCAAGTCATGCGTGGGTGCATGTAAAAGTTTCTCCAGAAAAAAATTAAAAAGCGGAACACGGACTTTACCTCTACAATGGGGGAATGATTCGCACATTTGCATCTATACGGGAAAATGCCTGTACGGGGTATAGGGGTAGCTATTTTTTGTGGTTTTTACTATGGGTTGTTTGGTCTTGTTTTTCTCGTTTCGCCACGTAAAACACGATGGGAAGGGTCCCGAAGCTAAGTGGTGAAATTTTTCGAAAAGTTCACGAAGGTCTGGATAAGCCCATAGGCCCATACTGGCTCAGTGGATAGGTCCATACTGGGCAATTCACACATGTTCATTGCGGTATGGGTTGTTTGGTCTTGTTTTTCACGTCTCACCACGTAGAACACGATGGGAAGGGTCTCGACGTTAAGCGGCGAATTTTTTTGAAAAGTTCACGGCGGTCTGGATAGGCCCATAGGCCCATACTGGCTCAGGGGGCTAGGTCCATACTGGGCAATTCACACATGTTCATTGCGGTATGGGTTGTTTGATCTTGTTTTTCATGTCTCACCACGTAGAATACCATGGGAGGGGTCTTGAAGTTAAGCGATGATTTTTTTTTAAAAGTTCACGAAGATCTGGATAGTTAACGCCCGTCTCAACGCCCGTCAACGCTTAGCTTAACGCTTCAACGTCCTGGTGAACTAGCTCAGAAGCTCTCATTTCCACGGAAATGATACCAATTCATCAAAATACAGAGACGCCCGTCAACGTCCGTCGTTACGCTTTCACGCCCGTCTCAACGCCTTAACGCCCGTCTCAGCGCCTTAAGGACATATCTCAACGCCTTAACGCTTATCTTAACGCCTTATCTGAACGCCTTAACGCCATGATGGTGACAGATGAGAGAACAACAACAAGGATGACAGGTCAGTCATTTTATTTACCCCTCCAGTACATCGTACCCACGCTGGGGGAGCCGCGTTGGGTATGTTTACAATTTAAGAAGCCGCCATTTCATAACGACCTTATATGACCACTCACGACCTTATATCACCACTCACTCACTCAGTTAATCCCTATATGTACAGACACTACCACCACCACGGTAGCTCCCATGGGGCGGAGCTCTTGGATGGCCCTCCTGGACCTCAGAGCTCGGAAGTGACGTCATCGTACGCATGCGAACGTGACCGGAACCGACCATTGACCCCTGCGCTCAATAAATCCCTATATGTACAGACACCACCACCACCATGGCGACCACCACCACGATCACCGGGCGATGACGCCCGTCAACGTCCGGTGCTGGTGGTAGTTCCCGTGGGCCGGAGCTCTTGGATCGAAGCTCTTGGAGCTCAGAGCTCGGAAGTGACGTCATCGTATGCATGTGATTTTCATGGAATTACAAGCGTCTGGTCCGTCATTCATAATTCAGCCGTCGTCCATTAAAGAATATCCGCGTCCATAATCCAAAGACCTATTTCATATTCCATATAACAGTATTAGCACCAAATTCAAAAAGACAATCATAGTATACATAAACATAGGCTTGTTTCCTGCAAGAGAGAAGCGGTACACAGTTTTCAATGATGCCGGCAAGACATCATGATGTTCCAAAAATATCAAATCTGTATCGCTGATCAGTATTCTTAATCCATAATATTGGTTGTAAAGTTGTCATCTAAAGAATGATGTATCTCAGTCACGCTTTGATTGTGACTGTTCATATGAGTACCATGAGGATCTTCAAGTACATGGGTCCATATGGCCCCTAGCCCCGGGTTAAGCGGAATTAGACACAAGTTACGAAACGTAACACCATAGATCTTGCACGCTACCCTCGTATTTTGCTATCAACATGCGATATGTATCGCCAAATTTGAGAAACTTTGAGTGGAGGCGCTTGGTGATGTAGCCCTGTTTTATAAGTTTCTGCAACAATGTTTTGTGACGTTGATTAAAATCGTCACATTTAGCACAGGATCTAGCAAATGCTACTAAGCGAGATATGTATACGCTATATGCAGGTCCCACTGGAATATTACTGTCCAGAAAGGGATAGTTTGCGATGTCGAAATTGTAATCATCTCTTTTGTCATAAAGTCGACGAGAGAGAATACCCGCTTCATTTTTATAGAGATAGAAATCTAAATAAGATGTGCCTGAAGGGCTATCTGTAGTTTCCTTCAAATCCAGTGAAGGTGGATATATATCCTTCACTGCGTCATTTATATAGCGATTATCCACAGCGAGAAGATCGTCTATATAGCGTTTGGTGAATGAGGGAGGGAGGGAGGGAATTTGGCTTAATGTCACACTCAAGTTTGTTTCACTCATATGGTGACAGTCAGTTTGGTTGGTGGAGGAAGCCGGAGTACCCGGAGAGAACAACCGCCCTTCGGCAAGTAACTGACAGACTTTCACACATGGACCAGCTGGGCTCGAACCCGTGCCGGTTCAGCGGTGTGAGGCTAGCGGTCACCAGCGAAGCGCTTTAGACCACTCGGCCACCGAGGGCCCCTTGGTGAATGAGACGGAACGGGCTTTGAATGGATCGGTTTTTGAAAGAGCCTGCATATAGTCATATTCATAAGAGAACAGATATAGGTCAGTCAACAGGGGTGCACAATTAGTACCCACTGGAATACCTATATGCTGTTGATATATTGTGTTGCCAAATATTTTTAATGAGAAATTCAAGCAACTCTATAAACAAAGAAACATCCCATGAATGACACCTCTCGTATGTAGTAGAGCTAAAGAATGCTTTATGGCTTCCTACATTAATATATCTACGATCAGTTTTCTTGAACACAGATACTATTAATGAACATAGACGGTCAATAAGGTCCTGATGAGTGATTGTAGTATACAGTCGAGAAATCCCATGTGGATACATGTCTGTATGGTATGTGGCCTTTAGCATCAGAGTTTTTCAATATCCACATACATTCAACGCCAGAGTTTTTAGAAATAGTGGCGCAATACCTTTCCCAAAATGCTTTTACCTCAAGAAGGGCCCTCGTCAACAGGATTGAAAGAAGCTTGGTGGTGCAGCTTCTAGAACCAGCTATGAATCTAGCTTTGTATGGTGATTTGTGCATTTTGGGAGTCCAGTATACTTTTGGTATATCGTTATGTTTGGTTGGAAGACAAATACCTCTTTCCCTGAGAAACGTTTTGTGATTGTTACATAAATCTTCCAGAGTAAATGCAGTTTGAGAGAAAGTAGACGTATTTGATGACGATATGTTTACACTCAATTCTTCATCCAGCACCTGGTAATAGTAATATTTACATATGAATATTATATTATTTGGAGCTTTGTCTGCTGGGACTACGACGAATTTACTCTGGATATTTGGTAGAACTTCTTGCGAATTGGGGCTTCTCAGTACTTGTTTTGCTTGGGGAAGAGTACTTCTGTCAATATGGCGGATTGTTTCAACGACCTTGCTCTTGGTAAGGTCCAACCAATCAGCGAGTACTGTAGGTTCAACTTTTTCTCACCAATCAATAACGTACTGTTCCAAAGCAGACAGGACTATCTTCTGGTCGGCCTTCAGATTTATTTTTCTCGGCTTAACGTGCGATAAAGGGGATTTGTAGGACGATTGATCTGGTCAAACAGGGCTATACCACCAAACACTGGTCAAACAGGGCTATACCACCGAACACTGGTCAAACAGGGCTATACCACCAAACACTGGTCAAACAGAGCTATACCACCAAATTACAACACATATAAGGGAAGTGGTGCCGACATACTGACTGCGTCACATGACTTCACAGAATAGTCTTCTGGTTAACGTATTCTAAAGCACATACCAAGAATCTAACGATTCGTGATATGTGTTGTATCTCAGGTACGCTTTATTGTACCTGTTCATGTGGCAACTTGGATGATATGACCACACGGCCCCTAGCACCGGCATAAGCGGTATTAGATACAAATCTAGAGAGCTGTGATGGAAATGCTCTGACAACTCGTATACTAGTAATTGGTGAGCTGTTTCGCTGTGACAACTCGTACATTGAAGATTGGTGAGCTGTATCGTCGTCAGATGTAAATGACGGCATTTAACACAAAAGACTAGTCTGTAAGGCCCGATGTCGACCCAGCATCAACTTCCCACAAATGCCAACATATATCAAAGACCAAAGGTCTGTACAGGGGGCGGGCCTCGGGGACGAAACGTCCACCAGCAGAATCTCGCCATATACAGGAAAAAATTACAACACATATAAGGGAAGTGGGAAGAGGTGCCGACATACTGACTGCGTCACATGACCTCACAGAATAGTCTTCTGGTTAACCTATTCTAAAGCACATACCAAGAATCTAACGATTCGTGATATGTGTTGTATATCTCAGGTACGCTTTTATTGTACCTGTTCATGTGGCAACTTGGATGATATGACCACACGGCTCCTAGCACCGGCATAAGCGGTATTAGATACAAATCTAGAGAGCTATGATGGAAATGCTCTGACAACTCGTATACTTGTAATTGGTGAGCTGTTTCGTTGTGACAACTCGTACATTGGAGATTGGTCAGCTGTATCGTCGTCAGATGTAAATGACGGCATTTAACACAAAAGACTAGTCTGTAAGGCCCGATGTCGACCCAGCATCAACTTCCCACAAGTGCCAACATATATCAAAGACCAAAAGGTCTGTACAGGGGGCGGGCCTCGGGGACGAAACGTCCACCAGCAGAATCTCGCCACATACAGGAAAAAATTACAACACATATAAGGGAAGTGGGAAGAGGTGCCGACATACTGACTGCGTCACATGACCTCACAGAATAGTCTTCTGGTTAACCTATTCTAAAGCACATACTAAGAATCTAACGATTCGTGATATGTGTTGTATCTCAGGTATGCTTTTCGTCTCAAATTTGGCGATACATATCGCATGCTGATAGCAAAATACGATCGTAGCGTGCAAGATCTATGGCGCTACGTTTTGTAACTTGTGTCTAATTCCGCTTAACCCGGGGCTAGGGGCTGTATGAACCCCATGTACTTCAAGATCCTCATGGTACTCATATGAACAGTCACAATCAAAGCGTGACTGAGATACATCATTCTTTAGATGATGACTTCGCAACGAATATTATGGATTAAGAATACTGATCAGCGATACGGATTTGATATTTGATATATCATGATGTCTTGCCGGCATCATTGAAAACTGTTGACCGCTTCTCTCTTGCAGGAAACAAGCCTATGTTTATGTATACTATGATTGTCTTTTTGAATTTGGTGCTAATACTGTTATATGGAATAGGTCTTTGGATTATGGACGCGTATATTCTCTAATGGACGACGGCTGAATTATGAATGACGGATTAGACGCTTGTAATTTATTGTACCTGTTCATGTGGCAACTTGGATGATATGACCACACGGCCCCTAGCACCGGCATAAGCGGTATTAGATACAAATCTAGAGAGCTATGATGGAAATGCTCTGACAAGTCGTATACTGGTAATTGGTGAGCTGTTTCGCTGTGACAACTCGTACATTGGAGATTGGTGAGCTGTATCGTCGTCAGATGTAAATGACGGCATTTAACACAAAAGACTAGTCTGTAAGGCCCGATGTCGACCCAGCATCAACTTCCACACTGGTCAAACGTGGCTATACCACCTATGATGACCCATATTGAACGGAAGTGACCTTTGACCCATGCGCAGCATTATTATCCGGTATTCTGCAATAGCATTTAGACACATCAATAATTTGCATATGACCTCTGTGAGGTCACTTCCGCTTCACGTCACGTGACCAGAACTCACCTATGACCCCTGCGCACAAGAACTTTCAACATCCCTTTTCAGGGCCTGTGCAGGGGTCAAAGTTAGTTCCGGCCACGTGCAAATTATTGAGGTCAACAGGTGTCCAAATGCTCTTACAGAATACCGGATAATAATTGTACGCATGGGTCAAAGGTCACTTCCGTTCAATATGGATCATAATAGGTGGTATAGCCCTGTTTGACCAGTGTTTGGTGGTATAGCCCTGTTTGACCAGTGTTTGGCGTTGAGATAGGTCGTTAAGGCGCTGAGACGGGCGTTAAGATAGGGCGTTAAGGTGTTCAGACGGGCGTTAAGGCGTAACAACGGGCGTCCCTGTATTTCGATGAATTCGTGTCATTTCCATGAAAATGAGAGCTTCTGAGCTAGTTCACCAGGGCGTTAAACGTTAAGCTAAGCGTTGACGGTCGTTGAGATGGGCGTTAACTATACAGACCTCCGTAAACTTTTCAAAAATGTCACCGCTTAACTTCGAGACCCCCCCATTGTGTTCTACGCGATGAGACGTGAAAAACAAGGCCAAGCAACCCATACCGCAATGAACATGTGTGAATTGCCCAGTATGGACCTATCCACTGAGCCTGTATGGGCCTATGGGCTTATCCAGACCTCCCGTGAACTTTTTGAAAAATTTCACCGCTCAGCTTCGGGACCCGTCCCATCGTGTTTTACGTGGCGAGGCAAGAAAAACAAGACCAAACAACCCATACCGCAATGAACTTTTACATGCACCCACCCAGGACTTGTTAGGCAGGCCCTGTTAATCCTGGGGGACCGATATTAGCTCTTTTGGACATGGTTGATAGGGGTTTCCCCTATTGTAGGGTAAAGTCCGTGTTCCGATTTTATATTTTCGGGGCAAATACTCAATTTACATACACCCACCCATGAGTTGATAGGCAGGCCGCGATAAGGCCGGGGGACCGATATTAGCCCTTTTGCATATGGTTGATAGGAGTTTTCCCCTATTTTAGAGGTGAAGTCTGTGTTCTGCTTTTATATTTTCGGGACAAATCCTAATTTTACATGCACCCGCCCAGGACTTGATCGCCCTGGAGGAGAGCTTCACTTTGACACCTCACTCGACCCAATTGGTCCACTAGAGGCCCCTCTCCACCCGGAAGATTGCCGAACATTCCCGATGATTCTCACGAAAACCCGCGTATTTGGGACTACTTTCTGTCCGCGGAGGTTTTTTTGGCCCCATTACTGCCAGACCGCATGACTGCGGAGGGATACATACATCTAAGGTCACGGAAGTGACGTTACCATGGCAACCTCGTAACCTTTGCCGGAACTATAGTGCACTTGACCGCGACAACTCCCCGAAAGTAGGTCAATGGGTATCAATATAGCCTTTATATACTACTGTCGTAGTGTAGTAAGAATAAGGACACGGTGGAGTAAATCATCCAGTGTCATCGTGGATGCGTGCCTCCGGAGGAGCGAGAATGACCACAATGAGTGTCTTCTGGTGGTTGAATTCACTATCTTCTGTCTATAACCATGATAACACTTTTAGATGATATGGTGAGAGAACAGTGTTATGCAGTATTGGGAGTCAACAGTGTTAGTATTGGAAGTAAACATTGTTTGTGGATACTGTGAAATTGTCAGTTAATACACTGAGTCAACGCCACAAAACATTGTTGCATAAACTTATAAAACAGGGCTGTTCCGCCGAGCGCCCCCACTCGGGGTTTCTCAGGTTTGGCGATGCATGTCACATGCTGGTGGCAAGGTGCGAGCGTGGCGTGCGGGATCTGTGGCGCTGCGTTTCGTAACTTGTGTCTAATTCTGCTTAACCCGGGGCTGGGGGCCGTATGGACCCATGTGCTTCAAGATCCTCATGGTGCTCATATGAACAGTCGCGGTCGGGCATGACTGGGATGCATCGTTCTTTGGATGGCGACTTTGCAGCGAATATTATAGATTTGGAGTGCTGGTCGGAGATGCGGATTTGATTTTTTTTGGAGCATCGTGAGGTCTTGCCGGCGTCATTGGGGGCTGTTGACCGCTTCTCTCTTGCGGGAAACAGGCCTATGTTTATGTATACTATGATTGTCTTTTTGAATTTGGTGCTAATGCTGTTGTATGGGGTGTGGAATGTTCTCTGGTGGACGACGGCTGGGTTGTGGGTGGCCGACTAGACGCTTGTAACACAATTAGTCAATATTGGTAGTCGATACTGTAAATCAAAATTGCTGTTCAGAATTGCAAGTCAACATCGATAGTTGATACTGTGAATCAGTACTGCAAGGCAACAATTTTAGCCAGTATTTCGAGTCAACATTGTTAGTCTGTATCGTGAATCAAAATTATTATCAGATACTGTGAGTCAGCATTGTTAGTCGATAAAGTGAGTCAATATTAGTCAATGCCTCAAAGACAGCATTTTTCAGTCATTAATGTTTATTGACATTTTTTGTTCATCTATTGTCAGAAAATCAGTATTATAAGTCAACTCACACAAATCGCCAAGAAGAACATGACGTGACGGCGAAAATATAAATGACTCATTATTTTTTAATTGGAAGTGTAGGCCTATTGTTTATTCTGTTTAATAAGAGAGACTTAGAGAAAGGTTATACTGGGTATGGTCTCTCCCTACTATCCACTTATTGGGGGTTTTTTCATCATCCAACTTCATGAACCAACAATAAGAAACAACAAATATATAATTTCAAAAATGAAAACTTACACATGCTTTACTTGTGAAGTTTTCCCCTATTTTAGAGGTGAAGTCTGTGTTCTGCTTTTATATTTTCGGGACAAATCCTAATTTTACATGCACCCGCCCAGGACTTGATCGCCCTGGAGGAGAGCTTCACTTTGACACCTCACTCGACCCAATTGGTCCACTAGAGGCCCCTCTCCACCCTGAAGATTGCCGAACATTCCCGATGATTCTCACGAAAACCCACGTATTTGGGACTACTTTCTGTCCGCGGAGGTTTTTTTGGCCCCATTACTGCCAGACCGCATGACTGCGGAGGGATACATACATCTAAGGTCACGGAAGTGACGTTACCATGGCAACCTCGTAACCTTTGCTGGAACTATAGTGCACTTGACCGCGACAGTATCAGTATTATAAGTCAACTCACACAAATCGCCAAGAAGAACATTATCAGACGTGACGGCGAAAATATAAATGACTCATTATTTTTTAATTGGAAGTGTAGGCCTATTGTTTATTCTGTTTAATAAGACAGACTTAGAGAAAGGTTATACTGGGTATGGTCTCTCCCTACTATCCACTTATTGGGGGTTTTTTCATCATCCAACTTCATGAACCAACAATAAGAAACAACAAATATATAATTTCAAAAATGAAAACTTACACATGCTTTACTTGTGAAGATAGAACTGATACATATAAACACTATGTAACTGGATGCAAGAAAATTAATCCTTCAGGTACATGGTACCTATTTTTGAAAAACTACAGATGGTATAACTGTGTATGCAATATATTTGGTGACCAGTATGATATACCAAAATATTCCTCATACCATGCTGAATATAAATATGATACCTATTTAGGTGAAAAATGTGGAATATATGAAAAAGAATATAATTACAGAAACGAGAGATCCTGAAGGATCTTGGGGCCCACCACTGTCCGATAATTGTAAGCTAATGACAAGAGGATCTTTTTGTCCATTGTTACTAAGAACAAACAAATGATTTGTAATTTTGTTTGCAGAATTTCGAATGGAAGCGAAGACAAATTTCTTTGACATTTTCGCATGAGCTATGAAACATACTCAAGATTTTATCATGAGGAATGAATGCTATTTCTGTTCTGTTTACTGGGCTAGTTTGAGTTATCTATTTTAAGATATCATGCTTGAAAATAGTAAGATGACACAAAACTTAATTCTGAAGGGATCCAGTATGTGCAGTAATGTTGAAACTTTGAAAGTGTCTGAATGCTAATTATCTCTCTTCGATCAAAACACGCAGTAGTCTACAGTTGTCGAGTTGTGAGGTTGTGTCACAAGAGTGAGGTCGATCCCTTCGTGTAGCCGACCTGTCGGCAGACGAAACGGTGGGGCAGTTCACTTGCAATGGCATGGACTGAAGTAAATTGATTTAAAATTTGAAGAAATACATTTTAATTCGGAATCATTTGAACTCCTTGATATAGAAGGTGAAGGTATGGATATTCTCTTTAGTCAATTTATAGAATATGCCCCACCGTTTGATCCGCCTACTCTTGTGATGCAACGTCACAACTCGGGAATACCGTATTAATTTGAAGCGTAACTTGGATTTTCGAATCGGACCAAAAAGGTATCTTGCACAACTAGGCCCCATGTGAGACCTGTGCACCAAATTCGAGAAAGATCCACGCAGTACTTATGGAGAAATCACGATAAAGTTTCATGGGATCCAAGATGGCCGCCTGGTGGCCATATTGGATTTTGGAATCGGACCAGGAAAGTTATCTTGCACAACTAGACACCAAGGGGAATCAGTGTACCAAATTTGAGAAAGATCCATGCAGTAGTTCCTGAGAAATCGCGATAAAGTTTCATGAGGAAATCCAGGATGGCCGGCCTGGTGGCCATATTGGATTTTGGAATCGGACCAGGAAAGTTATCTTGCACAAGTAGACCACAAGGGGAACCTGTGTACCAAATTTGAGAAAGATCCATGCAGTACTTCCTGAGAAATCATGATAAGGTTTCATGGGAAAATCAAAGATGGCTGCCTGGTGGCCATATTGGATTTTCGAATCGGACCAGAAAAGGTATCTTGCACAACTAGACCCCAAGGGGAACCTGTGTACCGTCGACGAACGACGGACGGATGACGGACCACGGACAAAAAGCAATTTGAACAGCCCACCATCTGGTGATGGTGGGCTAACAAAGCTTATAGGCGTTGTCAGCGGAAGTCAATAAAGACGAGAGATCCTGAAGGATCTTGGCGCCCACCATTGTCCGATAATTGTAAGCTAATGACTAGAGGATCTTTTTGTCCATTGTTACTAAGAACAGACGATTGATTTGTAATTTTGTTTACAGAATTTCGAAAAAGATCGAAAAAGGTCACTGAAAAACACGAAAAAGGTCACTGAAAAACACCAAGATATAATAATAAGTTTCAGGAGTTTCAAGATTTCTAGAAACTTTACTTCTGTCGGTTGTTATAATACAAGAGAAATGAGCAAAGTTAGTCTGAAAGTGAATGTACATGTACGGAAGATCCTTCGCCTTTGTTTTGTAGTATTTTTTTTATTTATTTTTTTGCACGTGTCATCATTGGGTACTGGAAGCGAAGACCAATCTCTTTGACACTTTGGCATGAGCTATGAAACATACTTAAGATTTTATAATTAGGAACGAATGCTAATTCTGTTCTGTTTATTGTGCTATTTTGAGATATCTCTTTTAAGATACCATGCTCGAAAATAGTAAGATGGTACAATGCTTAATACTGAAGGGATCCGGTCCGCGCAGTAATGTTGAAACTTCAAAAGTGCCTGGATCCTGATTATCTCCCTTGGATCGAAACATGCAGTAGTCTACAGTTGTCGAGCTGTGACGTTGAGTCACAAGAGTGACATCCCTTCATGTAGCCGACCCGCCGGCAGACGAAAGGGTGGAGCAGTTCACTTGCTACTGCATGGACTAAAGAAAGCTGATTTAAAATTTGAAGAAATACATTTTAATTCAGAATTATTTGAACTCCTTGATATGGAAGGTGAAGGTACGGATATTCTCTATAGTCAATTATAGAATATGCCCCACCGTTTGATCCGCCGACTCTTGTGATGCAACATCACATCTCGAGAATACCAAATTAATTTGGAGCGTAACTTGGATTTTCGAATCGGACCAAAAAAGATATCTTGCACTACTAGGCCCCATGTGGGACCTGTGTACCAAATTTCAGAAAGATCCATGAAATATTTCCCAAGAATTCATGGTAACAATGCTTTAAGGGGAAATTCAAGATGGCCATATTGGATTTTCGATTCGAACCGAAAAAGATACCTTGCACAACTAGACCATAAGGGGAACCTGTGTACCAAATTTGAGAAAGATCCATGCAGTACTTCCTGAGAAATCACGATAACAAATTTGCATGGGAAAATCCAAGATGGCCGCCTGTTGGCCATATTGAATTTTCGAATCGGACCAGAAAAGGTATCTTGCACAACTAGACGACAAGGTGAACCTGTGTACCAAATTTAACAAAGATCCATGCAGTAGTTCCTGAGAAATCGCAATAACAAAGTTTCATGGGAAAATCCAAGATGGCCGCCTGATGGACATATTGGATTTTGAAATCGGACCAAAAAAGGTTTCTTGCACAACTAGACCCCAAGGGGAACCTGCGTAACAAATTTGAGAAAGATCCATGCAGTTGTTCCTGAGAAATCGCGATAACAAGGTTTTATGGGAAAATCCAAGATGGCTGCCTGGTGGCCATATTGGATTTCGGAATCTTGCACAACTAGACCCCAAGGGGAACCTGTGCACCGTCGACGAACGACGGACGGATGACGGACCACGGACAAAAAGCAATTTGAACAGCCCACCATCTGGTGATGGTGGGCTAACAAAGCTTATAGGCATTGTCAGCGGAAGTCAATAAAGACGAGAGATCCTGAAGGATCTTGGCGCCCACCATTGTCCGATAATTGTAAGCTAATGACTAGAGGATCTTTTTGTCCATTGTTACTAAGAACAGACGATTGATTTGTAATTTTGTTTACAGAATTTCGAAAAAGATCGGAAAAGGTCACTGAAAAACACCAAGATATAATAATAAGTTTCAGGAGTTTCAAGATTTCTAGAAACTTTACTTCTGTCGGTTGTTATAATACAAGAGAAATGAGCAAAGTTAGTCTGAAAGTGAATGTACATGTACGGAGGATCCTTCGCCTTTGTTTTGTAGTATTTTTTTTATTTATTTTTTTTGCACGTGTCATCATTGGGTACTGGAAGCGAAGACCAATCTCTTTGACACTTTGGCATGAGCTATGAAACATACTTAAGATTTTATAATCAGGAACGAATGCTAATTCTGTTCTGTTTATTGAGCTATTTTGAGATATCTCTTTTAAGATACCATGCTCGAAAATAGTAAGATGGTACAATGCTTAATACTGAAGGGATCCGGTCCGCGCAGTAATGTTGAAACTTCAAAAGTGCCTGAATCCTGATTATCTCCCTTGGATCGAAACATGCAGTAGTCTACAGTTGTCGAGTTGTGACGTTGAGTCACAAGAGTGACATCCCTTCATGTAGCCGACCTGCCGGCAGACGAAAGGGTGGAGCAGTTCACTTGCTACTGCATGGACTAAAGAAAGCTGATTTAAAATTTGAAGAAATACATTTTAATTCAGAATTATTTGAACTCCTTGATATGGAAGGTGAAGGTACGGATATTCTCTATAGTCAATTATAGAATATGCCCCACCGTTTGATCCGCCGACTCTTGTGATGCAACGTCACATCTCGAGAATACCAAATTAATTTGGAGCGTAACTTGGATTTTCGAATCGGACCAAAAAAGATATCTTGCACTACTGGGCCCCATGTGGGACCTGTGTACCAAATTTCAGAAAGATCCATGAAATTTTTCCCAAGAATTCACGGTAACAATGCTTCAAGGGAAAATTCAAGATGGCCATATTGGATTTTCGATTCGAACCAAAAAAGGTACCTTGCACAACTAGACCATAAGGGGAACCTGTGTACCAAATTTGAGAAAGATCCATGCAGTACTTCCTGAGAAATCACGATAACAAATTTGTATGGGAAAATCCAAGATGGCCGCCTGTTGGCCATATTGAATTTTCGAATCGGACCAGAAAAGGTATCTTGCACAACTAGACGACAAGGTGAACCTGTGTACCAAATTTAACAAAGATCCATGCAGTAGTTCCTGAGAAATCGCGATAACAAGGTTTCATGGGGAAATCCAAGATGGCTGCCTGGTGGCCATATTGGATTTTCGAATCGAACCAAAAAAGGTTTCTTGCACAACTAGACCCCAAGGGGAACCTATGTACCAAATTTGAGAAAGATCCATGCAGTAGTTCCTGAGAAATCGCGATAACAAGGTTTCATGGGGAAATCCAAGATGGCTGCCTGGTGGACATATTGGATTTCGTAATCGGACCAAAAAAGGTTTCTTGCACAACTAGACCCCAAGGGGAACCTGCGTAACAAATTTGAGAAAGATCCATGCAGTAGTTCCTGAGAAATCGCGATAACAAGGTTTCATGGGGAAATCCAAAATGGCTGCCTGGTGGACATATTGGATTTCGGAATCAGACCAAAAAGGTTTCTTGCACAACTAGACTCCAAGGGGAACCTGTGTACCAAATTTGAGAAAGATCCATGCAGTAGTTTCTGAGAAATCGCGATAACAAGGTTCCATGGGGAAATCCAAGATGGCTGCCTGGTGGCCATATTGGATTTTCGAATCGGACCAAAAAAGGTTTCTTGCACAACTAGACCCCAAGGGGAACCTGTGTACAAAATTTGAGAAAGATCCATGCAGTAGTTCCTGAGAAATCGCGATAACAAGGTTTCATGGGGAAATCCAAGATGGCTGCCTGGTGGCCATTTTGGATTTTCGAATCGGACCAAAAAAGGTTTCTTGCACAACTAGACCCCAAGGGGAACCTGTGTACCAAATTTGAGAAAGATCCATGCAGTAGTTCCTGAGAAATCGCGATAACAAGGTTTCATGGGGAAATCCAAGATGGCCGCCTGTTGGCCATATTGGATTTTCGAATCGGACCAAAAAAGGTTTCTTGCACAACTAGACCCCAAGGGGAACCTGTGTACCAAATTTTAGAAAGATCCATGCAGTAGTTCCTGAGAAATCGCGATAACAAGAATTGTTTACGGACGGACGGACGGACGGACGGACTGACTGACGGACGACGGATCACGGACAAAAAGAGATTTGAACAGCCCACCATCTGGTGATGGTGGGCTAAAAATGCACACACTGTTGAAATTCAGTTCTAAAAATAATATAGAGTCTCAGCTACAATGTACACTATATTACATATGAAAATTATATTGAGATCTATTTTTTAAAGAGTTTTTCATATATCAATATATATTGTCATATTCAAGTGAAATTGACGCCAGCCCTCCATTGTAGGGCAAATAGAATATGTGTGTCAAGTGCCAGCTTCATGCAAGCTAGACCCATTCTCCCAACGTCAGAGTTTGTAACCTCCAAACCGTCGGTAAACAAGGCTCTGACTTCACCCCTATACAAATGCCTGGCGCGCAGCCGCATTACGTCTTTTCCGCTGAGCCAATAAGAGAGCGTGTTATATTTTCCGGCTGACTACGTCCTCACAGCTGATCACCGCATGAAGACGGGCGGTCATATTGTAAACAACACTTCACGGGCTAGCATTCCGATTCACGCTGAGAGCTATTGTTAGCATTAATTGATAATGACCCTGGAAATGGATCAAACATGTGGTAGACGCGACCAGACAATCAACAAGCGTGCGTCTTTCAGAAAATTATATCATGGACATGTGTATCGAATGATATCTGTGTTTCATGTCGCCGATCTTGAACTCAGTGAGGGAGAGCAACGCAACACAAATCAACGTCAACACAAAATATAATATTGAAAAATTAATCCGTCAAAATTACTTATCTGAACTTCAGCGAGGTATATATTATTATGTATTTATGTGCAACAAGTAAGTAATAAAAACAATCAGTGAAGGAGGTGGACGAGAAATGTGAATCGGAACACATCATTGGCCTAATTTCCTCACAGTACTAAATGTTAAATAATAAGATATCTGCAGTTAAATGTGTTTCCTGGTTATAACCATAAATAATATTAAGATTTTGTCTGAAAATAACGGGTTTCAGTTTAGCAACCGTGGCTTAATTTAATAATTAATTTAGTTTTTTTCAAATGGCAATTTTTTATCAAACTAACTTATTTAAATTTGCTGAAACTAAAAAATGTTTATCAAATAAATTGGCTTTGAATTAGAAAATGACAATAACAGTATTATCACAATTTTCAGTATTATATTTAAAATTGTTATTATAATTTATTATTATTATTATTTTATTAATATAATTTACTTGTTTATAAACTTACCATCGAATCACCGCATGAGCCTCATCGCAACAATAGCCGCTGTGGTTTTCCCGTGTTTAATTAGCAAATCGCGGCTCTCTTCCTGGTTTAACAGTAATTCGAGGCTGAGAATACAAATGAATAAGGTCCCTCCTGTAGTTTTACTCTGTCGCAATCGCCAGGTGCAAGATATGTGGCAGTAAATCCCAGGGCTCGAAGTACATTTACTTGCTCGTTCATGATGGAAGTTAACTGACAGATCACAAATACCAGTCCGGTTTTTTAAACAGGACGCCCCTCAAAGATTTGCCGCTGTTCGTTCTCATCGATATACAACACCTATGTTGATTGGCTCGCCGAAGTAATGCTGAGTTTTTCGGAAATCATCGGCCCCATTCGGTAATCTCAACAAGTTCGCTTCATTTAGTAACGGAGGCTGGTGATTGGGCGAGAGCCATGCGCAGAAAAGCTGCGCGCCGCAATTTGCCCCACTTTGACATCAGAGGGTATATACGACAATAGGGGATATACAATCTGATGCCATGAGAATGGCTAGACCAAGCTTTGGGTGAGCCCCACAGGTGACAATGGGCAGTGGGAGATTGAATAGAAGTAAAACTTGTTCTGCCCTGTGAATTTGACAATCAATACAATTTGCCTTCGGGTGACGGAGTTACACAAATCCAGCACTACTTTGGAATATCCTACATGTCAGACTGACATGAATTCCTCAAGACATGCTTGATTGTGAGAATTACAATAAATACATGAAAAAATATATTCATATATAATAATATAGTGTACATTGTAGCAGGGAATTCATACTATTTTTAGGACTGAATTTCAACAGTATGTGTTTTGTCATTGACTTCTGCTGACAGCGCCTGGAAGGTTTATTTCTGTAATTATACTCGTTAATTTGCACTGCTCGTATAAAGAGGTATCATGTTTGCCTTCAGCACGATATGAAGATTGTTTTGGTATATGATACGGGTCACTAGCTATAGTGCAAATATGGTTATCAGTAGCTTTTCAAAAGTAGTAACCATGTACTTTAAGGACCCCCTTAAGGTACAAACACAAAGGTGAGTTCATCACCCAACATGAATTCATGATCAGATAACATGGATTTATGACCAGTTAACATGAATCTATGACCAGTTAACATGAAGGTATGACCGGTTAACATGAATCTATGACCAGTGCTCCATCATCTGAATGTGTTTCTGGTGATTGGGGGCTCGTCCCGGTGGTGACCTCTGTCTCAGCAGGGGATATTGGCGAGGTCAAGGTCAGCCGGAGACCAGGTCCTTGGTTTGCTGTACCTGCAAATGGCCCCTGGTTAGCTGCATCTCCGAATGGAAGCATTCTTGCTGTGGGGGACCAGGCACTGGTGATTGGGGTGAAACCATTACCAGTGTGAGCCATGCCACCGTATCTCTGGGCTGCAGTAATGGGGAAGCCATTCTGAGGGATCATGGAGCTGTATTGATAGGCTGAAGGAGACTGAACCGGGCAAGAATTAATAGGCTGATAATTCATATAGTCTCCGTAACTGCTGCTGGAATCGGGTGAGCTGTATGATCTGGGGCGAATTAGGGTTGATGAACTGTGGATGAAATCCCCATTTGATGTTGGACCTGTATAATATAGAAAACAGAGGCGAGGTGAATTAGTAGGTACAGTAACAATTCTTCACCAGAGTTCACTGAACACCAATGTCCCTTCCTCGGCAGCCATCTTTCTTGCACACATTTGCATAAAATACATGTGTAGTCCAACTCCTGGTAGGCCTAATTATGTCAAATATTCATTAATGAACACCAACATTTAATCAGGTCCATAGAAATTTCCATACAAATTTCACATCCATAGCTTACTAGTTTAGACTGCAATTCTGACCACAAGGGCACTCCAGTTAGATGGAAATGCAATAATTGGCAAAGTCTAACTCCAGGTACAGGTACACAAGAAATTAATCTGTAAACACCCAAAGATAATCATATCATCGACTCAGTTGCAAGAACCTCCCTACAAAATTGCACATCCACAGCTTAAACACTTCAGGCTGAAATCATCCCTGGCAGGCTGGGGGAACTGGACAAAACTTGACAACATCCAGATTGCTGGTCATCAGTTAATAAAATCTATAATAGCTTTAACGGTTTATGCTGTATTTCACTCACAAGATCAAGACGGATGGACAGGACAGAAGCAAGATTCCCGTTCTACATGTACCTATAGAGGGGGCATAAAAATGTAGCAATGTCCAGATACCAACTGGATCAATAAGATTTGGGCATGATCCTATTAATTGCATGTAAAAAAATTCAGAACTGCCATTTCAGGTAAATTTAGATACATGTAGATGCATTATTAAAATGCAAAGGATTTTAGATCCTCCTTTTTACATTTTCTATGTTAAACACTGATAGAAATATAGGTTTTTCCATTTTGTTTGCTTTCACTTGAACTTTAGTTGAAGTACATGTATTTAGTCTGCAAGAAGCTTTCTAAAGGTTGGTACCCAGATGGCAAGCCATTTCAGTATTTTTTTGGTCATTT
Organism: Hanleya hanleyi; assembly: GCA_036873755.1. Taxonomy (NCBI): domain Eukaryota; kingdom Metazoa; phylum Mollusca; class Polyplacophora; order Lepidopleurida; family Hanleyidae; genus Hanleya; species Hanleya hanleyi. The sequence goes on along the minus strand of JAVTVY010021517.1, from coordinate 24,335 downwards.
GACATAATGTAATTAAACGAGAGATCCTGAAGGATCTTGGCGCCCACCATTGTCCGAGAATTGTAAGCTAATGACAAGAGGATCTTTTTGTCCATTGTTACTAAGACGATTGAGTTGTAAATTTGTTTACAGAATTTCGAATCTGAGCGAAAAAGATCGAAAATAGGACAGTGGAAAACACCAAGATGTAATCTTTCTAAATTTCAGGAGTTTCAAGATTTCTAGAAACTGTACTTATATCTGTTGTTATAGTACAAGAGAAATGAGCAAAGTTAATCTGAAAGTGAATGTACATGTACGGAGGATCCTTCGTCTTCGTTTTGTAGTATTTTTATTTTATTTATTTTTTTGCACGTGTCATCGTTGGGTACTGGAAGCGAAGAAAAATCTCTTTGACACTTTGGCATACTTAAGATTTTATAATTAGGAATGAATGCTAATTCTGTTCTGTTTACTGGACTAGTTTGAGATATCTGTTTTAAGATACCATGCTCGAAAATAGTAAGATGGTACAATACTTAATACTGAAGGGATCCGGTCCGCGCAGTGAGGTTGAAACTTCGAATTTGAAAGTGTCTGAATCCTGATTATTTCCCTTGGATCGAAACATGCAGTAGTTTACAGTTGTCGAGTTGTGACATTGTGTCACAAGAGTGACGTCCCTTCATGTAGCTGACCCGCCGGCAGACGAAAGGGTGGGGCAGTTCACTTGCAACTGCATGGACTAAAGAAAACTGATTTAAAATTTGAAGAAATACATTTTACTTCCGAATTATTTGAACTCCTTGATATGGAAGGTGAAGATATGGATATTCTCTATAGTCAATATATAGAATATGCCCCGCCGTTTGATCCGCCGACTCTTGTGATGCAACTCTGGAATACCCGCGTATTAATTGGATTTTCGAATCAGACCAAAAAAGGTATCTTGCACAACTAGGCCCCATGTGGGACCTGTGTACCAAATTTCAGAAAGATCCATGAAATATTTCCTGAGAAAATGCGATAAGGTATCATGGGGAAATCCAAGATGACTGCCTGGTGGCCATATTGGATTTTCGAATCGGACCAGAAAAGTTTTCTTGCACAACTTAAGACCCCAAGGGGAACCTGTGTACCAAATTTGAAAAAGATCCATGCAGTAGTTCCTGAGAAATCGTGGTAACAAGGTTTCATGGGGAAATCCAAGATGGCTGCCTGGTGGCCATATTGGATTTTCGAATCGGACCAGAAAAGGTTTCTTGTACAACTAGACCCCAAGGGGAAGCTGTGTACCAAATTTGAAAAAGATCCATGCAGTAGTTCCTGAGAAATCGCGGTAACAAGATTTCATGGGAAAATCCAAGATGGCTGCCTGGTGGCCATATTGGATTTTCGAATCAGACTAGAAAAGGTTTCTTGCACAACTAGACCCCAAGGGGAACCTGTGTACCAAATTTGAAAAAGATCCATGCAGTACGTAGTTCCTGAGAAATCGCGGTAACAAGATTTCATGGGGAAATCCAAGATGGCTGCCTGGTGGCCATATTGGATTTCCCAATCGGACCGGAAAAGGTTTCTTGCACAACTAGACCCCGAGGGGAACCTGTGTACCAAATTTGAAAAAGATCCATGCAGTAGTTCCTGAGAAATCGCGGTAACAAGGTTTCATGGAGAAATCCAAGATGGCTGCCTGGTGGCCATATTGGATTTTCGAATCGGACCAGAAAAGGTTTTTTGCACAACTAGACCCCAAGGGGAACCTGTGTACCAATTTGAAAAAGATCCATGCAGTAGTTCCTGAGAAATCGCGGTAACAAGGTTTCATGGGGAAATCCAAGATGGCTGCCTGGTGGCCATATTGGATTTTCGAATCAGACTAGAAAAGGTTTCTTGCACAACTAGACCCCAAGGGGAACCTGTGTACCAAATTTGAAAAAGATCCATGCATTAGTTCCTGAGAAACCGTGGTAACAAGAATTGTTTACGGACGGACTGACGGACGACGGACCACGGACGAAAAGTGATTTGAACAGCCCACCATCTGGTGATGGTGGGCTAAAAAGTTATTCAATGTATAAAAGTGTGCATTTATTCTACATGTGGAGCAGTTTTATACATACCATATCATACGTGGGAAAGTTTTATGAATACGTAAGTTAATTATTTTATACATATCAAACTAATTTGACAAAAGTGTTCAACTTTTCCATCTTCTACTTATGTCTAAATCTTTTTCACATGTGTCTAAAACTTTTCAAAATATGCTGAATAAAGCATTTTCAAATGAGAACAAAAATGATGAAAATTTGGAGTGTTACGGATTCATTGCATCATCTAGAATAGTGAGGGTGGTGAGAGCTGAAATTGGCCTGTCTCTCAGTGATTCTTTGTTGAGAAAGGATACACCATGTTGCACCTGCATATCAGCCCAGTAAACAATGCAATGGCAATATTAATGGCGCCAATATGACACGTGAATCGGGCCTTGATGCAACTGAATCAGTGTAACTTGACAATACTGGTGTCAGACATTCAACCTGCCAGGGCACAAAACATATTACAAAAAGTAAGGAGTTGGTTCAAGAAATGAAAATAAAAATCCAAAGGGTCAGTGCCATGTCTGAACGGGTGTTAGATGAACATTCACTAGACATTATACCACAAGATGCAATCCATTCCCTTCCATTAACTCTACTAGCATATAATCAAGGGGATGATGCAGTGACAATTATTTGAAAATCATGCATAAAAGAGTCCCTTATTGTGTGTATTCTGGTTAAATTTTGTAAAGTGCTATATCAAAATGTTCCTTGTCCCATGCAGAATCTCACTATAACATGTTTGACATACAAGTAAATCTACAAAAATGAACAACTGTTCTTAGGACTGCCAAAAGTTCACAAAGAAAAAACACACAAAATTGAAAAATATTGTCTCTGCTACAAAAAAGACTAAATTAGAAAACAAAATTGCATTGGAGAGTATTCTTTTAACATTTTTTATCAGTAATACTATTGTCTTCCTTAACAAATACAAAATTCTCCACAAATGTGAAAAAATGTTCTTTTGACATATTTTGAAAAGGTTTATGAATATGTTGAAAAGTTTTGCACATACGTAAAAGTCTTCTACAAAGATATGTCAAATAGTTCATTTTATGTACGAAACTTTTCAACCTAAATATGAAACTTTTACACATCAGTTTTCACATATGTCTAAAAACTATTTTTATACATGTATAAACCTTTTGTACATTCCTGAAAAACTTTTTCACATACAATATAAATGTGGGGAAAAAAAATTTCATAACCCCAAGCAGCTAAGCTGAACTTCGACAGATTTGCAAACCCTCAATACTCATGATGTCACATCAGAACAACTGCCTTAACAGACTGAAAGTTATGATGAAGTTGGACCAGGTATTCTGACATGATGAACTACCATCAAATAATGACAGATATGAGCGATGAAGATCACATATATCTGAATTTGACTGGGCTCAAGATGCCAATTAACAAAGCACTTTTTCAAAGCTTAGCATAAGGAGAAAAGACTTCAAATAATACCAAAAGTAGATACATGTAGGCTGATACTTCCACCGTTTACATGTACTTTCTAGCTATATTGTGGTATGGCGTGGCAGTGTGGCATATCGGTCATGTAAGATGAAGTGACGTGAATTTAAGAGATTTCCAATAGGCCAGGCAAATCGGCAAGTGGTCGGTTCATCTCCTCTTACATGAACTAAATCCAGGCAGTGTTTATATCTAGTGTATCTAAAGAGTGCAGCTCGACAGGTCCCTACTGTGAGACCTAGTTTTCTAGTTCTTAGTTCTGAAGTTCCAAGTTCCTAGTTCTGAAGTCCCAAGTTATCAGTTCTGAAGTTCCAAATTCCAAGCTCCCATATGAAAATGCTGTGGATTTGAAATTTAAATTTTTCTTACCTAGAACTTTCCATCAAAATGTGACTACATGTATAATTAGCATGTTCTTACAAAGAAAACATTCAGTTTTCTTTAATTTTGGGATATAACTAATTGGGATAATTCAGGTCCGAATTCACTTGAATGGTGGATGTCCCACATGTCCACTTCTTTAAACATTTTGTACTTCTTGAGGTTGAAGGGGGGCTGGATGTGAGTGTAGGTGCATCATATTGAGCAATAGCACCGGGCTCCTAGAAAATATGAATGTAGCTAGGTTTAAAGCTCCACAAATTCATAGGTATACCCTGACAGAACACACCATTATGCAACAGCTGGGCCAAACCACCTGGGCCATACTCCGCCCTGAACTACTGGCATGTTTGGTGTGCCTGATAAACATGGCTTTCTGTCTTCACGCACAGCGGCAAGAAAACACATTAGGCGGATTCCATGCAAAACCGTACCACTAACTCTCATTTCTGTTTGTCCTTGACGGAATATGACATTAGTAACACCAATAACTTGGAAAACATCATAAACAAACAATGTTCCCTGGAGTGTACCTTATTATCTAAAATGTGTCAATGATTTGTGAAAATAAACAGGTGCCTCTATGAAGTCTTTGTACAGTTTTTAGTTAAGCGGAACAAAACACAAATGACATAATTAGTAACATTTGTGTTACTAATGTCATTTAATTGTCCGTCAAAATCTATTTTGTGTAACAAGAAATTTCTTATAACAGAAGCACTTGCATATGCTCAGTGGAATTAGGCCAAGCATATTGATGTATCTGTACCATTGTCAGTGTATGTCATCGCCCATGCTGTAACATTGAGCCTTTTCAAAAAATTTCTGATGTCATTTCCGTCACAGGAGTTGGACAGAAATGACATCAGAAACGTTTTTCAAACGCTCATAGTATCGATGTATTGATATTTAATACAATGGCAATGGTACATATATCTCAATAAGGTCAAGCTAGTACCAATGTAAATCTTTAATTGAATAATTTAAGGACGTCCGCTTGTGGTTTTTTACTTTGGCAGCCATTTTGCCTGTTTTTCTATTGGGTTATCTCCCTTCCCTAGGTTAAGAGATGGGGATTTCCTTCAAAAGCCTTCTAGCCGAGAATTTTGCACACCAACCAGGGCCTGATCCAGGCCGTTTTTGAACCCGTTATAACGGGTTTGGGCGCCATGAATTTGGGCGCCCAATGAGAAAAAAATAAATAAATAAATAAATAAATAAATATTTTTGTTAGCAAATTCCCTCTGAACAGGCTGAAACCTATATTAATGCAATTACTATTGCCAAATATTAAGTTATCAGGCTGTATTTAGACCATTCAATACTCCCACAGCTTCCATGGGCTTCGACAGTCCCACATCGCGGCCTATTTCACTATAACTTATCACACTCTGCGCCAGGTAAGGGTGCCCAAACTAAAAGTCTAGATCAGGCCCTGCCAACATCCATCCAATTTGCTAAATTTTGATAGACATTGTGATTATCTGCAAACAGTTAGAATATAAGAAAAAGTTAAATACTATTTATATGAATTTTTCATGAATATGCTTCAAAACTAGGGCTATTTCCTATGCTTTCTGGGTTATCAAATTGAGCATGGGTCAGTCCACTTAACGTTGCCTACAGCTAAAAAATGCACACCAGCCTATATTTTTTTCTTTGTTTTTCCTCATATTACACAATTATGAATGCATCAACACACATTATTCAAAAAGTTAATTACTTTGATTTACCACTAGCAGACATCCTTAATTGACATTTGTTTTGTGGTGAATATTGTAAAAAAAGTTGGACAGACATATGATATTAGAACAAATGACATTAGAAACATTTACATTTGTCTCTCTATTATACTGCAGATAAGAAATGTGCAGTGTAAAACTGTTTATATTCAGATATGCATACATTACACAACATTTGTGGGTTTAGCAAACAAACGTCATTTTTCCAGTGAGACGGACAATTTGACGGAAAGTGGTAAAGTTTTACGTGGAATCCACCATAAATGAATAACTGCATAGAATATGTTGTCTGATGGGACTGATTGATGCAGTCATATGCCTTGTGCTGCCATGCTGCTCCACACACCAAGACACTGGGATGGGCATCCAGTAGTACTGTCATGCTGTAGGATGACAGCTGGGATCACATTATTCATTGAAGTTAGGATGTGGTTTTGAATTCATTTGAGATGTTCTATAGTTTGGGATAGAAATACAGGTATGGGATAGAGCTGGGAAATGTGTGTCAGGGAGAGACAGCTGCATCACACTGAGGCTTTCAGAATATATGGGATGATGCACAATTGCAGTTGAAAGTTGAAACTTACGTTGAATGTCCTCGAGTTTTTGCTTCACCAGAGGGACATTATTGTTGTAGCGCTCCAGCAGGAACCTCAACCAGTTGGTGTCATAGTTTGGGAAGTGCCTGGCCAATTGACGCACATTTTGGGGCAGGTGAGTGGAGTCTTAAATACAGAAAAGCAAGTAGGATCAAGAAATGTGACTGGATTTTGAACTACAGAAGAGCACAAGTGACTGTTACAACTGCCAGTAATACAGAGTGCAATACAACTGGAGACTTTAATACAGAAGAGCATGCAGCACCACAAGTAGAGTTGTAAGATACAGCAGTACTGAGCTATCATATATACTTAATTTGGGTGTGGCTAGCCCCACCCACCGCCTGGGACCCCATCCAAAATAGTTTTGTGTCACTCTCCTGAGCAAGACCTTTAAAATGCCATATAAACTGTATCGCTACATCAAGTGGTTATCAGGTTAGGAGACAACACAATTTGGATGACGCTAAGCGACGCTTGTACGTGTCATAATAAAAACAGCCTCTGAATACATGTGTACCACCAGGTTCTACACTGATTTAATGTCGTGTATTGAGTATAGAATTTGTCCTTTGACTCGAGTCTAGATTGGTCTCACACTTATGACCTTGATATCATCTATTCTATGTAAACAATTCCATAGGTTCCAGTATGAACAGTTTATTTTGGCTGCTGTCTAAACCAATGATGGAGTGGGTGAGTGAATATGATTTAACGTTGCTTTCAACTACATTTCAGTCATATCACGACGTTGGGTGCTATTCCTTTTCACACCCGGGAACCACACACGTGGGGTCCTATTCCTTTTCACACCCGGGAACCCCACGGGTGCCTCAGTTAGTCGCCTCTTATGACAACTCTCTGAGGAGCTGAGGCCTATTCTTACCATGACCTGCAGTGTTCACAACGACATCTCAGGTCAATCCCCGGAATGATGGATGGCATATATACCATCAATGCAGATAAAACACTTATAACATAGGAAAACAATATATGGGTGAGTGAATGGGTGAGTGAATATGATTTAACGTCGCTTTCAACTATATTTCAGTCATATCACGATGTTGGGTCCTATTCCTTTTCACACCCGGGAACACCACAGGTGCCTCAGTTAGTCGCCTCTTACGACAAGCTGTCTGAGGAGCTGAGGCCTATACTTACCAATACCTGCCATGTGCACAACAACATCCCATGTCAATCCCCCGAAGCCCCACGGGATGTAGCCATCGTCCCACCCCCGGGATTCCATCCACAATATGCCTATGTCACTCTCCTGATCATTACCTTTCTAATGGCATATATATTATATCTCTACATCGCATGGTTATCGAGTTATAAAAACATGGACAGGCAGGTGCGTGGTTATCGAGTTATAAAAACATGGACAGACAGACGGATGTTACATTTTAACGGTATAGATGTATACCACTCTTAAGTAATATTCGCCTTAACGTTATTGGACACCCATGACGTCGGCATCATCGATCATGTGGTGTCATTGCCATCAACGATTGGGATGACATTAGCTCTTTCTGTACTACATACAGGCAAGCTAATCATACAAAAATTGACATACCTAGACAGGTGACATTTTGAGGGCTGGACTTTATTGACATATATGATGCAGTGGATACGCCATTAGGACTGGAAATTGTGGCAGATGGTGTAAGTGCATGCTGCTCATCCTGTTCTTGCTGTCTACGCAGACGAATTTGTTCTCGGCTTACACGCTGTCTCATAAAAATGAGACTACAGCCATGACAACTACAATCCAGCCAACGACAAAATCTCTTGTGCCCCTTCAACCGTGATTCCACACCATGGTTTCGGCATCGTGCACACTTTGGTGTTCTTGTAAGCTTTGAGGCATCCACTTCATCATCCATAACAGTACTGAAAGCAACAAACAAATTTGTTTATTTTCATCTTATGCAATTCATTGACACGTTTTAGATACATGTAGCAATTAAGGTACAGGGCACATTGTTTGTTTACGAGATTTTTAAAGTTACAGGTGTTGCTAATGTCATGTTCCTTCAAGGATGGACAGAAACGAGAGTTAGTGGACTGGGTTATCATGGAATCTGCCAAACATGAATAATGAGAAATTAAAGTAAATAATAATAGTGTCTATATATGTTTTTTAAATATAACGACAGCTCTGTCATGATGACGTTTGAGAAATTCAAACAATGTTTTGTAGTCCAAGAAACATACATCAGATCTTAGTAATGGTAGAGATAAGAATACATGTATGCATTGCAAACAAGCTGGGACACAAAAATTACTGGGAAAATGTTGATAACAATTAACATCTTTTGAATTGCTAACGTCATTTCCATTTAATTTATATTTCAACCTGTGATGTGACAGCTGATTTCAAATTTTCAAGGAAATGAGTATAGTGAATATCCCGAAGGATTGAAATAAAGTTTTAGAACACCAAAACTGTTGGTAACGTCATTTGACATAATGACGTTATAGCTACACCTTATTATTGTTCTCAAAATTCACACAAATGAATTTTGTTTTGATAATTCATTGTCCTTTCAATCCATTTGAGTTTTGTTGTTATCATTGTATACAGTTTGGAATTATTAGCTTAGAACTACAAACAAAAATTAAAAACAAAAATGTGAGTCTGTCATGGATGACAAGTAGATATAGTGATACCCTTTATATGACAATATGCATAGATAAGCTTCTTTATATATCACCATATAGGACCATACCATAATTACCCCATTGTCTAATTCCCAGATTCCCATGGAAAAGCAAGCCCGGTGAGTTATCTAGGAAAAAATGAGTTTGTGTATCTAAATGTACTTATCACCTCTCGGCCAATTTTCGCTTAAGAGGTATTGTTGTCAGGGTTATTCGTCTGTCTGTCCATCATCCTTGTAAACAAGATATCTCAATTAAGGGTTACAGCCAGGAATTCTACACTCATATAACATACATGTGCCAGTAATGATGAGTCAGAAGCCTATTGGGAATGACCAACATTGACCTATTTTATCAAGGTCAATTCTAGTTTTTGCAATATGTTTTTCAGTGATCAGGGTCTCCAAATTCAAGTTAGATGTATAAATTGGTGATGAACTTAAAGCCTACCTGAGTTGACTAACCTTTGCCTACTTTGATAAGGCTACTCATTGTTTAAATCTTCAAGAATTATAGCCAGGCTTTCCAAATTAATAATATATATGCATCTGGTGATGATCCAGCAGTAAGTTGCAAAACACTGACCTTGACCCATTTTTTTCAAGATTAGATTCTATTTTACAGCTCTTTAAGCCCAACGCACACAGCGAACATTTAGCAAAAACAGTAGTGTTCCGAGCTGTGTGTGGGGCCCAAAAACAGAAAATATATCTGTTCGGAGAAAATGTTCGTGAGATGAATTTTTTTTTGATATTGCGAACATATTTTGCTCTGGAACAAGTGTTTGTTGTCTGTGTGCGGTTACTGCGAACATTTCTCGAAACATATTCCAACTATCAACCAATCAACTGGTGAGCCGTGCCGATGTGATAAAGGAGGCTACTTCTACTTTGTGACACTGGCGGTTTGTTTCAAGATGAAATGAGTGAGCGCGAATAGGATTTAATGTCGCTTAATTTAAACATTAGTTCAGTCATATCGTGACAACCAACTCACATGTAAGCACCATCCGGCCAAGTTGCGTTCCTGCTGCCTCAAAGAATAAATCTTTGAAGCAACATTCGGGGATCAGGAGTCCCCCATAATACATTGCACTGGACAGGATCCGGTCAAGTTCACAAGACGAGAAAAATTGAAATACTATTGTTGTTGCTTCGACACATATCTCCTCTGAAAATATATTCCATACAGTATGCATACACATTAAAACAGTAACGAACGCCGACTTCACGAGAAAGGACGCGACTGCGAGAGTATTGAAAACTGGAGTTTGCATATGTAGACCCAGAACCGGAACCTGTCCAGCGAGAGCGGAATGAGATTTGCAACGTCTGCTCGGCGAATGGAAGCATCCACCCTATAAAACCAGCACACAACACACAGACAGGATGCTTTCATGTGCAAAAAAAACAGGAAAAATACGAAACAATGTTTTCGTTCTAATGTTCGCTGTGTGCATTGGGCTTTATTACTTCACTGTTCAAATTCATGCCACATAAGCAACTGTTAATGGACCACACGTCTATCGATTACAACTGACCTTGACCTATTTCTCAAGGTCAGCTTCATATCCCACAGGCAATTAATGGAGAATAAATCTTTTGGATCATCATGATCATATTTTGCAAGTTCAAATTGCTGTCACATGATTTCAGTATAAAGAGCAATTATATGAGAGCATTACTACACAACAGTCTTTTATTTTGAAAAATAGCAGGGCTGTGAATTTGTTTTGGTGCATTTGGCCCAATTTTTTGTTGGATTTTCGTGAAATTTAAGGATAATAATGCACAAGTCATGTTTAGATGATTTGCAAAATTTCACTCCTGTGGGAAAGATTGTCTCCGATATATTGACGAAAATCACCTTCCCTCATAATGTGAAACTGTACAGACAGTAAATTTTAGCAGTACCGTATAACACAGGCAGACAACATTCACTTATAATAGTCCAATGACAGCTGGACTGTTTAAGCCCAAAACAAATGATAAATAAATAATAATATAAGCAGCATGGACAGGTAAATCATTTATACTGAGTACAAAAAAAATAGAAATTAAAAAAATAAATAAAAAAAATAAGGGGGGGGGGGGATGCTTGCCTTATTGCCTTAGAGAATTTCAGGAAATTCCACACATCATGCGGTCGCTTTTTGAAACGAAATAGCCACATACATGTATAATACAGCATGTTAGAAATGCATAGGTTAACTGTTTTCGGCACAGCTGATCAAGAATAAACATGATTGAGGGCTTGTTCATTTCAAATTGAATGCATTGATGACGGACGTCACTTTCTGTCGATTTCACAATCCTTCGATTGTCTGGATTGATTTTAGTCCGAATCGTGTCAACATAGACTGCCTGTTTTAAAAAAAACTACTTGAGAAAAACAGCAATATAAATTTGGAAGCGTTAATAACTCGAGGCCTATAAACAGAGAGCAACATTTCGAAGCTAAACTCGAAGGCCCATCTGCACGATGAGAGATGGAACTGAGGCTAGATGGCTTGTTGTATAACACTTAAGTTAGATAAACAAATGAGACAAACAAAGTAACAAAAACATGACCAAGAGAACAATGAATCTTACCTCAATCTTCGAATGTCTGCAATGGCGGATGGATCTCCTGGCTAATATGTGTCAACTTTGTTTCGAGTGCAGCGCGAGCTGTTCGCGCGTGATCTTGATGGGGGTGGAATTTGAACAATTTTATATAACCGGAAACAAAAGAGCTTTCTTGCATACATAGAAGAAGAACAACTTTTCCTCGGATACGATTCCCATAATATATCACAAGACTTCTTTAAATAGAAGAACATAGGTTAACTACTTTTAGTACATTATTACATGTTCTACCCTCAAACCACGGATAAATGGACTCGTCCGAATATACCATCTCTGGCAATAGCTACAGTGTAGCCTGATAAAATATATGTTCATCAAACTGAATAGTTAAAAGTCACTAAGCAAAACGTACCAACTATTCGAAAGACAATGAAAAGAAATATATAGTTTATTAATATGCATTCAGTAATCTGGAGAAATATCATTCGACAAAATGACGACCGAAGAAGAAAGAGCATGATCATGTGATGGTATTTCAATAAATGGACACGTGCGCGTGACTCTCTGGATACAATGTAACGACTTTGTATCGAGCACCTGCACTCTCACCGTAAACATTTTGGTATTACACAGCTCGGGAACCACGTTGTTTGATATTTCAAGCGGTTATTATTGGTCTCCGACTTCGCACAACGCCGATTTCCATGATACAATGTGTATATATATTGCAACACTTAATTAGCTCGAGTCATATGCAAATAAATATGTGTGTTTCGAATGTTGAGAAGTCGTGACACGTGCGCAGGTTCGGAACAGCAATTTCACACTCACAGCGTAAACCTGTACGCCTGAGATATATTTGTGATGTGGGATCTGTATGAATTTGTGGCTCAATCGTTGATGACACACACACACAGTTTTAACATTGGCAACAACATTTCATCACAATAGGTACACCAGGCGGAAGAGACCATCATGTGATGGCAACAATAATTACTAAAGGTGATGGAAATATATTCATAGAAAAACAATCGCGTGCTGTTATGTCATATTTGCTGAATAACTAAACACTAATCGATTAGACTGTTGTATCATGCCTAAGAACTTGGAAACAACAACTTTTAAGGTGCCTGGCCTACACCTCTCCTCATATAATGACTATTTGAGGCCTAAAACCCCCATACCCACTGCGTGACTTGCAGTGAAAACTTGTAGCGTCACACAACTCGTGAGGACACTCGTACGATTTTAGTCGCATGCAAGTCGTATGAAACAGAACAGGTCCTATTTCATGCGATCAGTTGCGTGCTACACCTGTAAACTTAGAACATATGAAACTATTAAGGTGAAGCCAGAGTTTTCACTTTATCTCAGTAGACAGCCCCGCCTTAGCGCCCATCCTTTAGAAATTGAAAGGGGTCGTCATACAAAAATTAAACATTGCAGGGAGAATCTGCAAATGTTATGCCTCGGAGGTTGTGGAGGACGAAGAACATTTCCTTCTGTAATGTACCTAGTATAATTCCTTAAGGACGTGGAGACAATTGCTTCAGACCAGTGACACGCTTCGGTCCGTGTAACCTTGCACAGTTCAATTTTCGTTTTTCGATCTTGGTTTCTCAAAATCAAAAATTGAAATTTGACCGTAATTGAAAAGTGACTGTCAAATTTCAATTTTTTGATTGAAAGTGACAACTTGCAACGAAAATTGAACTCCCAGGTTTACACGGGTCCATATACAATGCATTCCAACTAAGAAAATTAAAAAAATAATCAAGCTATTGGCAGCCACAAGCTATTTCGGTCAATGTTTACTCTCTCGATTTTATCTGCCTAGTCATGTTTAAATTTTGTAAGGTGTTTGTGTGATATTATACCAAGTCCTTAGTGGACATGCAAATTTAATTTTTTTTATATGATTTGAATTGTAAATTGAATTAGGTTCACCACCTCGAACTGACGCCAGGTGGCTATACGCACGGAGGAGAAACAACTATCCCTACTTCCGGGATTTTGACGAAATTTGCCATGCTTGCGGGTCGAGCAACTTTATCTTCCGGGTAAAATGGCCGATTCTAACAGACGGAGGTAAATCTTCCGACAATTCAGACAAACCGTCTAAGTAAGTAGTAGATATAAAGCTACCAGTTGGTGATATAGATTCTTATGAGCCTACAGAGGTTAAGAACGAGCTGTATTGTTGTCTGGATGTTTCTCTATAATCTTCACAAAACAGGCAGTCAATTGTGCAAGCGAACATTTGTCAAAACCACGGGAGTTAATTCCACGCCAATTTGTCTTCAATCTTCGGTTATATGACGGATCGTCCACTGTATAGCAGGGTAGACCCATTGGTGCTTGAATTATATGCTACCGAACGTTTTTTCGACGTACATTTCATTAATCTGCACTTTTGGTGATATTATTCAGTCTTCCGGGTGCACTTACTCATGCTTCCGGGTAATACATTTGAAATATAATATACAAGGGAGTGCACTTTCTACCTAGAAAGTTAAAAGATTATACAAACGATAACCCTACCGTGCCTGGGGGCATTATGCCTCCCCTACCAAACTTTGTACTCTATCTCCGGAAAGACAAAAAACTGAGAGCTGAAACTCCGTGACTTTGCTTATCATACTGGGGTCTTTTGGGGCCTATTTGCATAATCAACTGAGCAGAGAATCATGGGTAAATCCGAAATTGCGGCCATGTGGGGAACCAGAAAAGTGATATTTTCGTTATTTCCACAAAATTCTTGCTTTTCTGCATGGAAAAGTGAACAAAACTACTTTATTTCATATCAGATTATTATTTACTAATTTATCAGGCCGTTTGTACGAGGAAATCAAAAGAATAAAGAAATCTAAAAATCCGACCTGAAAAATTTTTCATAATGACAACACAGGTGAGCTGGTGTTAGAAATTTGGATTTCTTTCACATTTCTTCTGAGGTTATGGGCAATATTACTGGATATTCATTCATGGGAAATAACAGTCGTCATTTCAGTCGTTCAGTTACATATCAGAACGCCTTGGAAAAACGCCTTCAAGCTCACAATGGAAACTTCAGGTTTATTCTAGATGGTTCACGGTACTAAGTGATTGAATCAAGTGTTTAATTCATAGCACGTGCGATATATTACATAACGTAACTGTTCAAGTCGTTTTCCCACTTCACGCTGTAAACTGATGTGTCCGCTTTATTTCACAATCTGATTGAAACTGAAAGGACTGACGCCAAGACATTGTGACGTCACATGAACAACGTAACTTTAGCGACGTCCGATTTGATTACAATTTTTTTCAATTATTATTTTATTTCTGATGTCACCTTTCGGCGTTTAGTTCCAGACGTTTAGGCTAGAGAGAAACGGCCAAGTAAAAAATTAAGTTCAAACGTTTTTTAGACCCTAAATTAGGTCCTCGCGGAATTATGCCCGATTGAGTTGGCGGTTCATGGTAGTCAGTTGCGAACCATTACAGTTTGTAATCCAGGAAGCGGAAATGTATATTTCCTGCTCAAAAGGTTTGATGCAGAAAAAAGTAACAGGTCAATAGGAGAAGGTAGAAGGTTAAAGCATATATAAAGACCCCCACCTCCGACCGTCGTCAGCCGATTAAAATGACGAGTGTTATTTCCCGTGAATGAATATCCATTAAAATTGCCCATAACCTCACAGGACATGTGAAAGAAATCCAAATTGCTAACACCACCTCGTCGGTGTTGTGAAAATAGCCCCACCGGCTGACCACCGGATGCATAGTGGTAAGACGATTCTTTGCAATCAGTGCGAGAAGATGTTCTCCATCGACATGTTCAGCGTACCCATAGTGGACCAGTCCAGTGCAAAATTTGTTTGAAGATGTACTCTTCCCATCACACCCTGGAAAAACACCTTCAAGCTCACAGTGGAAACTTCAGGTTTGTTCTAAATGGTTCACGGTACTAGATGATTGAATCAAAATTAAGTTCAAAACATTTTTTAGACCCTAAATTATGCCAGCCGGTGGTCAGCCGGTGGGGCTATTTTCGCAATACCGACGAGGTGGTGTTATATATCAATTTGGATTTCTTTCACATGTCCTGTGAGGTTATGGGCAATATTAATGGATATTCATTCACGGGAAATAACACTCGTCATTTCAATCGGCTGGCGATGGTCGGATGTAGGGGGTCTTCATATATGCTTTAACCTTCTACCTTCTCCTATTGACCTGTTACGTTTTTCTGCATCAAATCTTTTCAGGGGGAAATATACATTTCCGCTTTCTGGATTAATAAACTGTAATGGTTCGCAACTGATTACCATGAACCGCCAACTCAACCGGGCACAAGTCCGCGAGGACCTAATTTAGGGTCTAAAAAAACGCTTTTTTGACTTGGCCGTTTCCCTCTAGCCGAAACGTCTGGAACTAAACGCTGAAAGGTGACATCAGAAATAAAATAATAATTGAAAAAAATTGTAGTCAAATCGGACGTCGCTGAAGTAACGTTGTTCATGTGACGTCACAATGTCTTGGCGTCAGTCCTTTCAGTTTCAATCAGAATGTGAAATAAAGCGGACACACATCAGTTTACAGCGTGAAGTGGGAAAACGACTTGAACAGTTGCGTTATGTAACGTGCTATGAATTAAACACTTGATTCAATCACCTAGTACCGTGAACCATTTAGAACAAACCTGAAATTTCCATTGTGAGCTTGAAGGTGTTTTTCCAAGGCGTTCTGATATGTAACTGAACGACTGAAATGACGACTGTTATTTCCCATGAATGAATATCCAGTAATATTGCCCATAACCTCAGAAGAAATGTGAAAGAAATCCAAATTTCTAACACCATCTCACCTGTGTTATTATAAAAAGGCATTTATTTTTTGTCCATTTTCAGGTCGGATTTTTAGATTTCTTTATTCTTTTGATTTCCTCGTACAAACGGCCTGATAAATTAGTAAATAATAATGTGATATGAAATAAAATAGTTTTGTTCACTTTTCCATGCAGAAAAGCAAGAATTTTGTGGAAATAAGACGAAAATATCACTTTTCTGGTTCCCCACATGGCCGCAATTTCGGATTTACCCATGATTCTCTGCTCAGTTGATTATGCAAATAGGCTTCAAAAGGCCCCAGTATGATAAGCAAAGTCACGGAGTTTCAGCTCTCAGTTTTTTGTCTTTCCGGAGAGGAGTACAAAGTTTGGTAGGGGGAGGCATAATGCCCCCAGGGCCGGTAGGGTT
This sequence comes from Hanleya hanleyi, assembly GCA_036873755.1. Taxonomy (NCBI): domain Eukaryota; kingdom Metazoa; phylum Mollusca; class Polyplacophora; order Lepidopleurida; family Hanleyidae; genus Hanleya; species Hanleya hanleyi. The sequence continues at coordinate 7,585 of JAVTVY010021517.1, read as the reverse complement.
ATGGTTTGTATAATCTTTTAACTTTCTAGGTGGAAAGTGCACTCCCTTGTATATTATATTTCAAATGTATTACCCGGAAGCATGAGTAAGTGCACCCGGAAGACTGAATAATATCATGAAAAGTGCGGATTAATGAAATGTACGTCCAAAAAAACGTTCGGTAGCATATAATTCAAGCGCCAATGGGTCTACCCTGCTATACAGTGGACGATCCGTCATATAACCGAAGATTGAAGACAAACTGGCGTGCAATTAAGTCGCGTGGTTTTGACAAATGTTCGCTTGCACAATTGACTGCCTATTTTGTGAAGACTATAGAGAAACATCCAGACAACAATACAGCTCGTTCTTAGCCTCTATAGGTTCATAAGAATCTCTATCACCAACTGGTAGCTTTATATCTACTACTTACTTAGACGGTTCGTCTGAATTGTCGGAAGATTGACCTCCGTCTGTTAGAATCGGCCATTTTACCCGGAAGATAAAGTTGCTCTACCCGCAAGCATGGCAAATTTCGTCAAAATCCCGGAAGTAGGGATAGTTGTTTCTCCTCCGTGATACGTGTACCAAGAGGTCATGCCCATATCGTTTTTCTGGACGTCACAAAGGCAACGTCATAATGTAACGACGTCATAATTGTTCGTTTTATGACGCCACGTCTGTTGGAGCACTAGTGCCGCATGCTAAAACATGTGAGTAATTCTGGGAAAGGAAGGAATATTTCTCAATATTATATCACTTTATAAGTACACATAAGACATATATTTATTCACACATTAGTTCTTATCATTAATATATGATGGCCGTGTAATATTCTTCCACGTTCTCATCAGAATTTGATTGCAAGCGCACTTGTAACTGCTACTGAGCATCTTTTAGCTGTGAGACTGTATGCCTTTGGGAAGCGGTAAAAATCGCCCTGTGCGATTGCGACTTTTCACGTGGGACCCGATCTTCGCCGTATGATATGGCTGCTATCAATGAACATATATTCCTTTTGAAATATAAATTGTCCTCAAAATGAAAGACAGTATTAGTATAGAAAGGGCATCTGGGGACCACTTGACCTTTGTGACGCCACAGAGATCAAGTTCACTGTAGTTCCGGCAAAGGTCATTGACTGCACTTCCGGTCACGTGACCGGGAGTAACCCCGAGGGATGTATTCCTCCGTGGTGATGCGATCATTTCTGGCGGTGATGCGGCCACTTCCGGGTGCGGGGACAGAAGGTAATCCCATGTCAACGAGACTTCAAATACGCGGGTTGTCGCTTCGTCTAAATCTCCGGAATGTCCGGTAATGTTCGGCAATGTCAGGAAATTTTGACAATGTCCGGTCATCTCCGGCAATGTCCGGAATGTCCGGAGGGTAATTGACCTCCGCGGTCAAGATTCAAGAGTATAGCTTCTAGGTTATCATCCCCATGCATAGCCATACAGCGAGACAAAGGGAATCCCTGGCCCTAGAGGGAGTCAAACCCACACTGAAAGCTCCAAAGGCGGGCACGTTATCCACTGCACCACCAGTCAGACCATACTAGGCAAGGTTGAAAATACCCTAATTTCTCACATTTCAGAGTAAATTTTAGGGTTTTGATTGGTTAATTGGCCTAGTGTATCAGACCGTATTACAATTACAACACATATATGGGAAGTGGGAAGAGGTGCCGATATACTGACAGAGCCACATGACTTCACAGTATAGTCTTCCGGTTGGTCAGACTGAGTTGGTCACAGTTGGTATGCCAATTGAGAATTCTCGTATACCAATGCTGTCGAGGACGCGTGTGCTTATACACCAACGCAGTCAAGGACGCACATGCTACACCTGCAGTCAAAGACTACTTCAGACGAATTTGTGTGCCCGAGTACCGCCACTTCGACAAATTGTGTGAGGGAAATTGCGTATTTGCGGATGAAGATAAGAAATAAATTATCATGGGAAGCTTTCTATCACAGAAACATGAACGTCAGAATGCCAGCTAAGTATTTCATCAAGTTTATTGTTCATCGCAGAACTATGGTATTCTATTTGGGCCAAGCTCGCGGTGAGTGGCAACTTTTAGAAGTTCGCCACTCGCCACGCGCCGTGGATCTCTCCGGCGCGCGGCGACTGGCGACTTTCTCCTACCTCTTAACCTGCAAAAACTCGCCAATCGCCACGCACCGTAAAACGCGGCGAGATTGGCCCTATCAGTTAGCCTGGAAAAACTCGCCGGACGAGCCACGGCGCGCGGCGACTGGCGACTTTTGACTGTAGAGAAACTCGCCACTCGCCACTCGCCGTGGACCACCTCCGGCGCGCGGAGACTGGCAACTTTCTCCTATCTTTTGACCTGCAAAAACTCGCCAGTCGCCACGCGCCGTAAAACGCGGCAAGTTTGGCCCCATCAGTTGACCTGGAAAACTCGCCGCGCGCCACTCGCCGGACGAGCCACGGCGCGCGGCGACTGGCGACTTTTGACTGTAGAGAAACTTGCCACTCGCCACGCGCCGTGGACCTCTCCAGCGTTTATGTATGCTGTGATTGTCTTTTTGAGTTTGGTGCTAATACTGTTCTATGGAATATGGAATAGGTCTTTGGATTATGGACGCGGATATTCTTTAATGGACGACGGCTGAATTATGAATGACGGACCAGACGCTTGTAATTGGAACTGACGTCCGTGCAAAAATGCATTGGAATCAACCTTTTTGAGGTCGAGATGGACCAGTATTGGTCCGAATGGTTCCGTGTGAGGTGTTATATGGGCAACCTCGTTTTCTCTGTCTCTTCATGTAGAAGACGATGGGAGAGGTCTCGTGGCCATTTGGTGAATTTCACTGAACATTTCTGACTGCGCATGTGTAGTGCATACTCAGGCCTGCGGGGGTGTTTTTCGGGTCGAGGTGAATCACTGTTGGTCCGATTGGGCCGTGAGAGGTGTCATACCCACCTTTTGCATATCACTTCAATTTATTACCTGTATATGGTAGGATATTCTGCTGGTGAACTGTTCGTCCCTGAGGCCCGCCCTCTGTACATACCTCTCGACAAATATATGTAGGTTTATAGTTTTGGTGGGAAATTTAAGCCGTACGACGTCAGGCATTACAGGTTAGCTTGTCTTGGTATGGTATTCTTGCATTTACCAGGTTTACCCTGTGTTGAGGCGTTTACTCCATCAGATGTCCTCGGTGCTCATCCATTAACACCAGCTGAGTTATTGCTTTGAGCTGATCTGTCATCACAGCTCCCGAGCTAGCGTATCTAATTTCGCTTAAGCCGGTGCTAGGGGCCGTGTGGATACTTCATAGTCTCCACATGAACGGCTAGAATAAAAGCGCGGCTGAGATACTAAGGCCACGTCCGAGAATCCACCGTATTCTCGAGTCTGAATGTTAGGTGCCGAGAGAAGCTTTCCTGTAGAGTCATATGGTTGCTCTTTAGACGCCAGACGTCATCAATTTTTCCCACCTCTTGCATATCGCTTCAATTTATTACCTGTATATGGTAGAATTCTGCTGGTGGACTGTTGGTACCCGAGGCCCACCCTCTTTACATGTCTCTCGACAAATCTATGTAGGTTTATTGTTTTGGTAGGAAATTTAAGCCGTACGACGTCGGATATTACAGGTTAGTTTTTCTTGGTATTCCTGCATTTACCAGGTTTACCCAATGTTGAGGCGTTTACTCCACCAGACGTCCTCGACGCTCATCCATTAACATCAGATGAGTTATTGCCTTGAGCTGTGTGTATTCACAGCTTCCGAGCTAGTTTATCTAATTCCGTTTAAGCCGGTGCTAGGGGGCAGTGTGGATACTTCATAGTCTCCACATGAACATCTGCAATAATAGCGCGGCTGAGATACTCAGGCTGTTAGGTGCCGAGAGAAACTTTCCTGTGGAGTCGTATGGTTGCTCTTTAGTCCCCAGACGTCGTCAATTTTTCCCACCTCTTGCATATCGCCCCAATTTATTACCTGTATATGGTAGGATTCTGCTAGTGGACTGTTAGTCTCCGAGGCCCGCCCTCTGTACATGTCTCTCGACTAATATATGTAGGTTTATTGTTTTGACGTCGGGCATTACAGGTAAGTTTTTCTTGCTATTCTTGCATTTACCAGATTTACCCTATGTTGAGGCGTTTACTCCATCAGACGTCATCGATGCTCATCCATTAACAATAACTCTGAGCTGATCTGTCATCACAGCTCCCGAGCTAGCGTATCTTATTCCGCTTAAGCCGGTGCTAGGGGCCGTGTGGATACTTCATAGTCTCCACATGAACATCTGCAATAAAAGCGCGGCTGAGATACTAAGACTACGTCCGAGAATCCACCGTATTCTCGGGTCTGAATGTTGGGTTTCGAGAGAAGCTTTCCTGTAGAGTCATATGATTGCTCTTTAGTCGCCAGAGGTCGTCGATTTTTCTCACCTCTTGCACATCGATCCAATTTATTACCTGTATATGGTAGAATTCTGCTGGTGGATTGTTAGTCTCCGAGGCCCGCCCTTTGTACACGACAAATATATGTAGGTTTATTGTTTTGGTGGTAAATTTAAGCCGTACGACGTCGGGCATTACAGGTTAGTTTTTCTTGGTATTCTTGCATCTACCAGGTTTACCCTATCTTGAGGCGTTTACTCCATCAGACGTCCTCGATGCTCATCCATTAACATCAGATGAGTCATTGTTGCTTTGAGCTGATCTGTCATCAAAGCTTCTGCTTAAGCCGGTGCTGGGGTAGGCACCACATGAACATCATCAATGAAAGCGCGGCTGAGACACTAAGGCTTACGTCCGAGAATCCACCGTATTCTCTGGTCTGAATGTTAGGTTCCGAGAGGAGCTTTCCTATAGAGTCATATGGTTGCTCTTTAGTCGCCAAACGTCATCAGTTTTCCCCACCTCTTGCATATCGCTCCAGTAGTGAAGCTGGACGGGTATGGCCTGGAACCTGCGTCTTTCTGCGCATGCGCAGTAGATAAAGGACATTGGAATACACCTTTTGGGGGGAAGGTGGTCAACTATTGGTCCGAATGGGCCGCGAGAAGCATCATTGTGAAGCACTTGCTGGGGAGCGTCCGACTGGATGGCGTGTCGTGGAAGTAGGGCTATGGCGCGCATGCGCAGCAAAAAAGAAAATTAAAATTGTCGTTTTCGGGTCGAGATGGACGAATATTGCTCCAAATGGGTCGTTGGAGGTGTCATAGTGAAGTACTCGTCGAGGAGCGTCGGACTGGATGGGTGTGTCGGGGAAGTAAGGCTATGGCGCGCATGCGCAGTAGAAAAGTACTTTGGAATGGACCTTTGTGGTCGAGATGGACGAATATTGCTCCGAATGGGCCGTGGGAGGTGTCATAGTGAAGCACTCATTGGGTGCGTCCGACTGGATGGGGGTGTCGCGTGGAAGTAAGGCTATGGCGCGCATGCTCAGTGGGAAAAGGACATTGGAATGGCCGTTCAGGGGTCGAGATGAACCAGTATTGGTCCGATTGGGTCAAGGGAGCTGTCATAGTGAAGCACTCGTGGGGTATGTCCGACTAGATGGATGTGTTGTGGAAATAAGGTAATGGGGCGCATGCGCAGTGGGGAAAGTACAATGGAATGGTTGTTTTGGGGTCGATATGAATCAATACTTGTCCGAATGGGTCGTATGGGTGTCATATTGAAGCCAAAACAGTTCTAATTCCCCCCAGCGTGGTCCATGATACTATATACGCCCTTCCTGATACATCATGTAGAGCGTGAATAGCTGACTGGCATTCATCCAGCCATTCTTTTGGTAGATACGTGGTCGAGCAAGTGCTTACGTTGGAGTCTTTGATTCTCGCTAGCTGCATGGCCTTTACGACCAGAATTGCCCAGTGATGTGACAATCTGTGCCAATGCCTGTAGCTCATGAACTCTTAACCATGTTAACGGTTGATCCACCATATCTGTCCTTGTCTCTCTGGCCTTGTCTTTTATCTGCTGGTCAGCTCGCCAAATGCGAATTTTTACAGGTAATTAATTACAAGAATATGGGGTTGCCTCTGTAGATTCTTAATTCAAGACCCGAAACGGTGTTTGAAATAATATGATGTTTATTTGATGGCAGACAATGGCATACAGCCAACTGACAATCCAATGTCAAACACAGATATAGTTCCCAGTTGTACAATGGACAGTCCATGTTCAAGGGAGACAGATCTTAAAGTCTCAAGTCAAGACATACAGGTTGGCATGTTTAAATATAATCAAATAAACAAACTGCTTGACCCAAATTACAAGCGTCTAGTCCGTCATTCATAATCCAGCCGTCGTCCATTAGAGAATATCCGCGTCCATAATCCAAAGACCTATTCCATTTCCATATAACAGTATTAGCACCAAATTCAAAAAGACAAAGGTATACATAAACATAGGCTTGTTTCCTGCAAGAGAGAAGCGGTCAACAGTTTTCAATGATGCCGGCAAGACATGATGTTCCAAAAGTATTCTTGATCCATAATATTCGTTATAGAGTCGTCATCTAAAAATGATGTACCTCAGCCACGCTTTGATTGCGACTGTTCATATGAGTACCATGAGGATCTTGGAAGTACATGGGTTCATACGGCCCCTAGCCCCGGGTTAAGCGGAATTAGACACAAGTTACGAAACGTAGCGCCATAGATCTCGCACGCTACGTTCGTATTTTGCTATCAGCATGCGATATGTATCGCCAAATTTGAGAAACTTTGAGTGGAGGCGCTTGGTGGAATAGCCCTGTTTTATAAGTTTTCTTGAAAACAATATCTTCCGTGACGTTGATTAAAATCATCACATTTAACACAGGATCTAGCAAATGCTACTAAGCGAGATAAAGTGTATACGCCATATGCAGGTCCCACTGGAATATTACTATCCAGAAAGGGATAGTTTACGATGTCGAAATTGTAATCATCTCTTTTGTCATAAAGTCGACGAGAGAGAATGCCCGCTTCATTTTTATAGAGGTCTAAATAAGATGTGCCTGTAGGGCTATCTGTAGTTTCCCCTTCAAATCCAGTGAAGGTGGATATATATCCTTCACTGCGTCATTTATATAAAGGAGCTTGGTCCAAAGGAGAAGATCGTCTATATAGCGTTTGGTGAATGAGAAGGAACCATGGCTTTGAGTGGATCGGTTTCGAAAGCGCCAGCATATAGTCATATTCATAAGAGAACAGATACAGGTCAGCCAACAGGGGGTGCACAATTAGTACCCATTGGAATACCTATATGCTGCTGATATATTGTGTTGCCAAAATTTCACATAGATATTTTTAATGAGAAATTCAAGCAACTCTATTACAACGAAACATCCCATGAATGATATCTCTTGTATGTAGTAGAGCTAAAGAATGTTTTATGGCTTCCGACATTAATATATCTACGATCAGTTTTCTTGAACACAGATATTATTAATGAACTTAGACGGTCAATAAGGTCCTGATGAGGGATTGTAGTATAGAGAGTCGAGAAATCCCATGTGGATACATGTCTGTACGGTATGTGACCTTTAGCATCAAGTTCTTCCGTAAGACATTTTTGAGTTTTTCAATATCCACATACATTCAACGGCAGAGTTCTTAGAAA
>JAVTVY010021516.1:0-96001 GCA_036873755.1 Hanleya hanleyi | reverse complement strand
TGTTGGTGTGCAAAATTCTCGGCTAGAAGGCTTTTAAAGGAAATCCCCATCTCTTAACCTAGGGAAGGGAGATAACCCAATAGAAAAACAGGCAAAATGGCTGCCAAAGTAAAAAACCACCAGCGGACATCCTTAACAGGTAGAGTAAAAGGTATACCCCTCCATGTTAACGTTTTTAAAGAATATTTTGCAATTCAAGCTATAAACTGTGTATTTTTGTACTAAGAATTTCTGTTTGAGGATTCCACCCACACACACAATTACTTCTCGTACGGTGTTGATCAAACTCTTCGTCAAAATCTGAGAACAATGAAAAACTTCAATATCGTTTATTTTTGGCGAAAAAATAATTTGTATGCTGACGCTTCTATATAATATAGATCAAGTTGTTGTCCAGTTAGTCAGCTTGGAGTTTCATGTTCCGAAAAATTCGTAATGACAACTTATTCCGTCGAAATCTTTCTTTTTAAATTTAACGAAATTCGGACAATTTTAGTTTTGAAATTAACTTTCATGAATTGGCGAATCATTCCATATTATGGTTCATTTGATGGTCTAGATAACTGGAATATTAACATCTGTTGGGTTTTGGGGGGGGGGGGAAATAAATTTCTCGAAGCTGGTGAATGAAAATATGAGTTTTAAAAGCCACAGAGGTGAAGTCATGCCTGATGACATGTCTGGATACATATGTGTACTGTGGACGTATATTCTATGAAGATATTATAGATTATTTCACCGACTGGCTACGGTGGATGTAGGCGGGTGATAACTAGCCTTAAACCTGAAAACAGGCCCATATCCCTACCAATTCACTAACGAATTGATACCAAAGGATGCATGCAAAATGATGTACTATACATGATGTATACATGTAATGCTGACCCCGTTTTTATTGTACCGTCAAAATCATACGGTATCTGGTTTCGTTTACTGAAAGTTTAGGCACAATAGCGCTGTTAGAAATGACCAGATTTAACCAGCTCGCTTTTTTTACTCAACTAAAGCCGTTTGTTGTGCTCGCTTGAACTAAATAGGCAACGGCGCCGGGAAAGAAAATAGAAAGTCGGCGTTAAAGATGCATGGGTTGCATTTTCCGGTTCCATACATAGTGCAGTATTTTTAAGATCCCAAACGAGAGAGTTATAGCCCTTTATGTATTTGGCTGTTTGGGTGACCTACATTTACATGTTGAGAATTCGGCTCAAATGGGCATTTTAAAGCAAATACAAACATTTTCAGTGTTGAAATATTTATTTAATATCTAATCCTGAAGATCTGATGTTAAAATACAAACGAAGAAACGGCTTATAACATCAAACAGCGAAACCGTCCTGGTGATGGATGTGTCCTGCTGGTGGACGTTCTACTGGTGGATGGGGAGCTGTTGAGTGCTGATGGTTTGTCGGATACCCCCAAACTGCAGTTATCGCCGCCTTTTTTATTGGACCCTCCTCCCCTTGTTAATATCTTGATTTAACAGAGAGTCCTACAGTCTATTGTCGTGTTTGAATGCATGGTCCCGATGACATGATGGAATAACAGAAACATGACACAGAAGTCAAATATGTTTACTAATTATTGATTATAGAAGCTCTATTAGGATACTGACTGTCGTTGCTGGATAAAGATGTAGACAAAATGAAATTGGATTTTCAGAAAAAACTTCAGAGATACCGTATACTTTTAATCAGACTTTCGAATGACACTCTGTGTCATCTAAAGACAAATTAATAATTGATAGTCAGCAGGTTAATGTTCTTTCTGGAAGACAAAAACACCAAAAAAACCTTAAACTTTGCTATGTATTCCCATGTTATTTCTATTAAATTGAGGTGCTTAATTGTCACATCAACAAATTTAGCCATTTTCTAATAAAGTATAGTATTTTTGTTTAACAATGATCGTATACTTTCAACATACCGAATATTACATTATTCGTACAGAATTTATTTTCTTTGCCTTAAACTTATACTCCTTTTGCTAACTTGTTTCACGGTACTCTTCCCTTTTCTTGGAGCTTGGGTGCTATAACATCTCCCAAATTTGTTTTTTTTAAAATATATTTGTTTCTATCCTCCGAAAAATTCTGAAACTTGAGTATGTTTGTTAAATGTATATTGTCCCAAATACTTAAAAATCAGCCGCCTACGATTATTTGGTATTGCTCAATGATAACATTTCAGTGGCTTGTCGCCAGCTTTGCGGGCAAAACTGTCATGTCTGACACGATGTGAACTTCCAAATCCAACAACTTACCAAAATGACCTAACTATTTATTTAATCTGATATTTACAATAAAACTAGAAATAAGTTTTGTTTTACTTGAGATAGAGTATTGCGAGGGAGTCTAAGCTCTATCATCTAAGTTGATCAATGTTTTTCTTGATATTGCTTCCAACTGGCGGCTTTCAATTCTTGACAAGCAGCCAGAGGATGCTAGGTCCCTCACCGAAATGGCAGCAATATTTATAGCAATGTTGGTCTCAGGGGATATACATGAGGGAGGGAGGCAACTGCTACTTCATAGGCGTTGGATGCGAAAGGGTCTTTCTGCCTTCCCAAGTTTTAAGATCAACTCAGAACGACTGACTGAATGTTGATTGCTGCTGTAATATAGCTTCCATGCACTGAAACCCCAAGCGACATCTCAAGACATATTATCTGCAAACCAAATTTGACGAGAATCTGAAGGCGTCCTCAACCTTTAGCTCGGGAACCAAATTTTAAATTTGTCACCAGGTGTCGCCACCTGTAGGCGCAAGTGGGCGAAACGCAATCCCAAGCCCCATCTCATGGCATGGTATCAGCATACGAACTTTGGGAAGAATCTGAAGAGAGGTTTTCAAGTTATTGCCCGGAAACCAAATTTAGATTTTGCCACCAGGTGTTGCCGCCTGTATGCACAGTGTGCGAAACACAATCCCAAGCGACATCTTATGGCATATGAATACCAAATTTGAGAAGAATCCGATGAGTAGTTGTCAAATTATTTCCCGGAAACAAATTTCGGATGTAGACAGAAGTAGGCGAAATACAGTCCCAAGGGATATCTGATGGCATGGTATCTGCATACCAAATTGGAGAAGAATTCGATGAGCGAAATCAAATTTAGATTTTGATACGAGGTGGTGCCACCTGTAGGCGCAATTGCGCGGAACCCAATCCCGTGCGACATCTTATGTCATGGTATATTCATACAAAATTTAAGAAGAATCTGATGAGTAGTTCCCAAGTTATTACCCGGAACAAATTTGATATTTTGCCACAAGGTGACACCCAGCAAAAGGCAATCAAACGGAACATCTCCTGGCATGGTACATGCATGCTAAATTTGAGGAGATTTCGATGAGCAGTTCTCAAGATAATTGCCGAAAACAAATTTTGATTTTAACACCAGGTGAGCGAAACGTAATCTCAAGCGACATCTTATGTTATGGTATTACTCGGAAACAAAGTTGGGATTTTGCTATTTCAGGGGACATTTCATGGCAAGGTACAATGTATGCATGCCTACTTTTGGAAGAATTCGATAAGCAGTTCTTGCCCGGAAACCAAATTTAGAAGTTGCTACCAGGTGGAGCCACCTCTATGAGCAATATGGGGAAACTCAATTCCAAGCCACATTTCAAAGCGTTTCAAAGTTATCGCTTGCAGCACAAAAGAACGGAAAGACCCTAGTGGCGACACCCACGGGTAGATCTTTCTGAAACGCAATACCAATTAACATCTTGTCACAAGGAATGTATATGCCTAATATCGACAAAGTATTTGAAAGTTATCGCTTCTAAAGAATTTGAATGGACAACCACGGACATCCACAGAGGATTGAAACAAGACCCAGTGGCGCCACCGTCGGGTGGATCTTGCTGAAACGCAATACCAACCCACGTCTGGTCACAAGAAATGTTTATGCCAAATTTCAGAGGAATCCGACAAAGTATTTGTTTGGAAGTTATCCTGACATCCATGAACTGGAACGGACATGAAGAAGCGATACTCATTGGTGCCACCTCCAGGCAGATCTTGCTGACACGCAATATCAACCCACGTCTGGTCACAAGAAATGTTTATGCCAAATTTCAGAGGAATCCGACAAAGTATTTGTTTGGAAGTTATCCTGACATCCATGAACTGGAACGGACAAGAAGAAAATGCAGTAGCAACCGGCGTCTTGTCGCAAGGAATGCGTATGCTGAATGTTGGGAGAATCCAACAAAGCGTTTGGAAGTTATCGCTTGCAAAGAATTTGAACCAGCATGCTTCCTGTACAATGTAGTCCGATTATCGACCTGTGATGTGAGACTTGTTGTCAGATGCGCCGTTATGCTTTCCCATCTTCATTGTGGACATGTTATCGCTTATCGTATTTATCTAACCCTATTAAAGCTATCGTACCCGTGTCATATATGATATTAAAATTATATAGATCTCGGTAAACAGTCTGACACACAGCAATGTACAATGGATCCTGCGCAACAGCCCTGATTTATCACTTGTGCCAGGTTTGTGCGCCTACACGGCCGGTGTATACGTTCATTATGCAATCAGCACATAATAGGCCGGGATTACACGCTATAACATAGAAGACCACACTACACATATTTGGCGCAGCTTAATTCAAGTTTTCTGACAAAAGCAGACATCATCAGATCGTCTTCATTGGCCCCAGAACCGAAGATCTGGTGACGGGAACGTCATGACTTCATTCTCAACGTCATTGAAAACTGTTGACTGATTCTCACAGGTACCTGGCGCGTTTTAACAAATATTAGTTTGTTTAAGTTGCTGCTAACTATACGTAAAACTTGGCTGTTGGGTCCCATTCGGCATGCTAGATAGCAGCCGGCTGTGTCTCGTGTCGCACCTGCATCTTTTAATATAGCAGCTGTTAGATTTAGCGTTTGACCCAACTGTATCTTTGGCTTCAATTTCATCCCAGCATGCAGCAAAGTCCCAAATCTAAGCCAGTTATTTTTAACGCCATCCGAGAAAGATCTAAATTGTGGCATACGTCACAGCATCTTCCAAACGTCAAGATTTATTTTTGAGCCATATGACAAAGCTTGGCCATCTTCCATAGCAGACCGCGTTGCGCCCACTTTCAGTGCATGCGATTATGTTGTAACATGATAACATGCCATGGTGGCGTAATACAAGTGATATGATTGGTCAACATATACAGGATATTGCTTTGCTGATTGGCTGAAATTTGTAATGACCTAGTCCGCGTCCCCACGCTCTCAGTTATGGTTTTGATTGTACCCACTAGTGTAGTGGCGCGCCTGACATGTTTGCAGTTGAATACATTTGTGTGTGCAAGGAAATATCATCGTTTGTGTGTTTTCATCAATTACTACAACACGACATTTGGCGACGAGTGATGTGAACATTTATTCTCACGAATGCAACAACCATAAACTGTAAGTTAGCCCTCGAAGGCAACAAATCAAGCTCCACACGAACACTCTCTCACGACCACGCTGCTTACAGAAAACAAGATGGCGACTGCTCTTCCCACCTTACCTGGTTTTTCCGTGGACTCTGATCCTCAGTCAGTCAGCACACGGTGGACTCGCTGGTTATCACGCTTGGAAAATTTATTCGTTGCAATGAATATTACTGATACAAAACGTCAAAGAGCCCTTCTTTTGTACTATGCAGGAGAAGAAGTCCACAGTATTTTTGACACTCTAGAAAATACTGGCGATGACTACAAAACGGCCAAAGAACATCTAACTACTTACTTCTCACCACGTAAGAACACAGAATATGAGCGTTATGTATTCAGGCAGGCAAAACAGAACACAGATGAGTCAATTGACAGATTTCAAACACGTCTACGTCAATTAGCTGCCACTTGTGAGTTTGCAGATACAGATCAGGAAATAAAATCTCAAATTATTCTGAACTGTTCATCATCAAAACTCAGACGCGTTGCACTCCGTGACACTACGCTGACTCTTCAAAGATTACAAGACCTTGGACGTGCTATGGAACAGTCTGAAACACAAGCTGTTGCCATGGGAACACAGGCTAAGCCTACAGAAACTGTTAACAAAGTAGGTTATCACACACAACGGCGTAAAAACACTCAACGAGGTTACTCGCGCAACAATTTCCAACAACAATCATCCAGAAACTCGACATGTAATCACTGCGGAGGTTCCTGGCCACACAAAGGTGGAATGGAAAACTGTCCGGCTAGGGGAAAGAAGTGTAGAATCATCATCTCAATCATTTTGACAAATGCTGCAGGTCAAATGAACTCAAACAAAAGAAGCCCCCTACATGCAATACTGGACCGCCAAAGAAATCGCAGGTAAATTCCATTCAACCAAAACCAACCACACGCTATAACATTGACAGCTCCAGCAGCGACGAAGAGTACATTTATTCTGTCCAAACAAAATCGCCTAAGCTACCATCAGTCAATCTCCATCAATCAAGTTCCAGTCAAAATCCTTTTGGACACTGGTGCTAGTATCAACATTATTGGCAAGAGCACATATGAGCATTTACAATCGGTAGTGGATCTACAACCTACCCACTTACAGATATTTCCCTATGCGTCATCCAGCACGTTGGCTCTACACGGGAAATTTGACGCTATCGTTGATTCGATTCACAACGTAGCTACAGCAACATTCTATGTAGCTGAAGATAGCGATGAATCACTCCTGAGCTACTCCACAGCTAAGAAACTAGAGCTGATTCAAATACTCCACAAGGTTGATGTACTCCATTCTCCAGTAACGACTCCACTCCAATCAGTTCCTGCTAGCGATCGCCTAGTAAAGGAATATTCTGATTTATTTCGAGGCCTTGGAAAGATGAAAGATGTTAAAGTCAAACTCCACATAGATGAGACAGTACCTCCAGTTATTCAACCTCATCGTAGAATACCTTTTCACCTGCGAGACAAGGTCGAGGCTGAAATCAACAAGCTTCTGGATCAAGGGATTATTGAGAAAACTACTGGCCCGACTCCTTGGGTATCTCCTCTCATTGCCACGCCAAAACCAAAGAATCCTGATGAAATCAGATTGCAGGGGTTTCCTTAAGAGGCGGCGGGCGGCGGTTTTCGGCGGCTACTATCGCCGAAACCGCCGCCTACTTCGTCGGCAGCAAAAAAAAAAAAAAAAAATTAACATGGTGTTGTTGTTGTTGTTGTCCGTGTTGTCGTTGTTGTAAACTTACTCACGTCGGCGTTTTATCGCAGTCAGCATTTCTTGTATTAAAGTTGATCTGTGGACTTCATTTGCCTTTGTTGAGTTGTACTTTTTATTATGTCTGATTTCGCGAACTGAAAGTGAAACTGTCATGCCTACGTCTCTTGTCACGCCAACAGATCATGACCTACTGAAGGTCAAGGTCGTACACCACGCGTGAATGAACCGTAGCTAAAGTATTCATGCCGCATGCACTTGAAATAGTAAACTGACAGCAGGGAATATACTATGTCCAAACGAAGTTCCAGTCTGATATTGCAGCATGGAGGCTTTTGGTTTTGGGGCAAAACGATCAAAAGGTAATAATAATTTTATTGTAGATTATCTGCAAGTATTCATGAAAGAATGCCTGGAATGAAACATGTGCTAGACTTGGCAGTCTTCGCCATGCTATGGAATATTCTATTGTCTCCACTCCCCTCCAGAAAGGTTCTGGGTTACGTTCATTCTAAATTTACGCCTATGACAAGGGGGGACAGGCTATTCACATTCCTGGTAATTTTAATGTGGCTGTCCAACGAGTTCTCAAGTTTATAAAACTCAGACCTGCCCAGTGTAAAATGTGTTGGATTGTGCAAAGGTTAGGCTATCTCCGTCCTAAAATACAGATTCTGAACAAATGTTCTGTATCATATCTCTGTCTGCTAATTTCATGGTGAAAATTAATTATGTAAAATAAAAAAATTAAAATAGTAATTGATTCTTCAGAATTTCATTAAAACAGCAAAATGAACAAGAGTTTAGTGTTCATAAAAATACAATGAAAAAATGTGGTTTTTATGGAAATTGAAAGTGCTGAAAGCACAATCAGCGATGAACAAGGCAGTTTGCATTTGACAACAAAGCTATAATTATATTAAACGTGTGTGCAAGAAGTTAAGCCGTGACCTGTGTGGTCAAGGATTCCGTGTTTGGGGTTCACAGATCTTAGAACGTCTCCCCGTTGCACACACATTTAATATGATTAAAACAATTTAAAATATTAATTAAAATAACTCTGATTTTGAATCTTTGTTTTTAAAATACGCATGTTCTAGTCAATAGTATGTTGTTCATACGTAGACTAGTCAAACAAGATCATAGTGAAAACATAACTCTCAGAAAGTGTGTTTTTTTAAACTAATTGATGAGGAATTTAGATGAAAGCACTGACCAATGATCAGTTGTTTTGAGGGCCAAAATAGGCTTAGAATGCATCACAGAGCTTCTAGATCCCCAGAGCTTCTGGGGGGCCGCCTGCCCCCAGACCCCTCGCCTTGAAAGCTACGCCTCGCTTCGCTCGGCATTAATAGCCTCCTACTTTTTGGAAACAGCCTCCTACGTTCAAAGATAAGGAAACCCCTGAGATTGTGTGTTGATATGCGAGCCCCAAATACTGCCATACACAGAGAACGTCACATTACCCCCCACGGTTTATGATATCATAGCGGACCTACACGACGCAAAAGTCTTCTGAAAGCTTGATCTCAATCAAGGATATCACCAGCTAGAACTGGAAGAGGACTCTCGTTACATTACAACTTTTTCCAGTCATCTTGGTCTCTTTCGCTACCGCCGACTAAATTTCTGAACCAATTCCGCGGCGGAAGTCTTTCAGAATAGGCTTCAACAGGTGCTCTCCGACATCAAAGGAGCCCGGAATATCAGTGATGATGTGATTAATTTTGGTGCTACCCAAGACGCCCATGATCTGGCCCTCGAATCTACACTACAACGATTTCGAGAAATGAACATTACACTGAATCCCCCGAAATGTGTCTTCAACAAATCATCACTAGATTTCTACGGATACACATTCTCAGATGGAGGCATCTCACCTGACCCAAAAAAGGTCACTGCCATTGTTGAATTCGCTGAGCCAGCAAACGTTTCCGAATTGCGAAGTTTCCTTGGTATGACGAGCTACTGCGCTAGATTTCTACCACACTACTCAACCGTGTCTGCACCACTGAGAGAGTTAACGCACAAAAATGCGAAATGGGACTGGTCATCACAGTGTCAAGAAGCATTCAACTCCCTCAAAGAGATGTTGACATGTGCTCACACCATGTCATATTTCAACCCGAGGCACACAACAGAAGTCATCGCAGACGCATCTCCATTTGGTCTCGGATGTATCCTTGCTCAACGTGAATCAGAAGATAGTCCTTCCAAAATCATCGCATATGCATCTCGTTCACTAACCGCAGTGGAACGACGCTACTGTCAAACAGAGCGTGAGGCGCTGGCCCTAGTTTGGTCTTGTGAACACTTCCATCTGTACTTATATGGCGCTTCTTTCAATCTCATCACCGATCACAAGGCACTGGAATGTATATTCAACAATCCACTCTCAAAACCACCAGCCAGGATTGAAAGATGGGCTTTACGGCTACAAGACTACAATTTCAAAGTTGTCTACGCCAGCGGGAAAGATAATCCTGCTGATTATATGTCCCGTCACCCTATCCAGAACGATCGTCTTCGCCGAGCAAACCCTCACGCCGTGCTGAAGAACACGTCAACTATATCGCTACACATGCCGTTCCGACAGCGATGACGCTCACAGAAGTCGAGAACGCTACGAAAGAAGATCCAACTCTTCAAGTCGTCACAAACGCGATTCGCGAAGGTAAATGGTACAAGATCAAGGACAATTTCTCCGATCCAAATATCGACAAAGACGCACTTCAAACTTACTCCAGGATTCACCAGGAACTCACTCTGACCGACAATAATGTGGTATTACGCGGTCATCGGATTGTGATGCCCAAACAGCTACAAAACAAAGCTGTACAGTTGGCTCACGAAAGTCATCAAGGTCTAACGCGTACCAAACAGTTGTTACGCGAAAAGGTTTGGTTTCCAGGAATTGATGCCTTAGCAGAATCACAAGTCAAAGGATGCCTCGCTTGCCAGGCCAACGTCTCAAAGACGAATCCTGAACCATTACGCATGATTAAACTTCCTGAAGCTGCCTGGACTGAAGTGTTGATCGATCACTGTGGCCCATTTCCAAATGGTGCATATCTTCTTGTAATAGTCGATGACTATTCGCGGTTTCCTGTTGTTGAAGTTGTCCGATCAACATCAGCATCCACCACCATTCCGATACTCGACAAGATTTTCTCCGAATACGGCATACCGAAAACCGTCAAGAGTGACAATGGTGCTCCCTATAACAGTCACGAATTTGCCAACTTTGCGAAATATCTTGGTTTCCACCACAGAAAGGTAACGCCTTTGTGGCCCCAGGCAAATGGTGAAGCAGAAAGACTTATGCAACCAATCGAAAAAGCCCTTCGATCTGCCATCATCGAAGAAAAACCATGGAAACAGGAACTTTTCGTGTTTTTAAGAAACAACCGTGCTACACCGCATCCAACAGTTGGACACATTCCCGCTGAACTTTTCTTCGACCGACCGATTCGCACCAAGCTCCCTGAACTGTCACGTAACGTCAATTCGAATGATCAATCTGTGCGCGAACGTGACGCAACCCGGAAACAACATATGAAAGATTACACCGACCAGCGTCGAAAGGCCAAAACCGTGAAACTTTCCGTTGGAGATACTGTTCTCGTGCGGCAAAGTAAGAAGAACAAATTCTCAACCCCTTTTGAACCGCGCCCATATGTTGTGATTAAGGTCAACGGTCCTATGATTACAGCAAAACGTAATGAGCGATGTGTGACCAGAAATCGTTCATTCTTCAAATCGGTTCCTCTGACCACCGATTCTACTTTCTCGGATGAGGAAGAAGAAGAGATAATAACGCAACCGGACGATCCTCCAACAGCTGTCATTCCCAGACGTAATCCTGGTCGTAACAGACGACGTCCGCGACGCCTTATTCAGGAAATATGAACTGTCCATCATCAATGCTGTGAAGACAATTTTGTCATAAGTATAATTGAATCACCAGTGAGCACAATTAGATTGTGGTATAAACACCGAGTCTGAAACTCTTATGAACTTTGTCTTACATTTTACAGTAAATTTAATTGATACGTGTTTAATCATTTCACTGAACTGAACTTTCACTGAACTTATCGAATGAGTTTAGCATTGAAATGGACAATTGTTGAACATTTAAATGAATGACGCAACACAGACTGATTTGAGACAGTTGATTTATTAATTCCATAAGTTCGACAATGATTGAATTCTCCACAGTTTGTGTGAATTAGTTCTATATTCTCGTTCTCCATCTAATGCATTTAATTGAAATAACTCGATTTCGATGATCATTTTACTTAATGTTGCAGCAGAAGATGACATTTTCCAAGAAGGGGAGAATTGTAATGACCTAGTCCGCGTCCCCACGCTCTCAGTTATGGTTTTGATTGTACCCACTAGTGTAGTGGCGCGCCTGACATGTTTGCAGTTGAATACATTTGTGTGTGCAAAGAAATATCATCGTGTGTGTGTTTTCATCAATTACTACAACACGACAAAATTTACAGTTGCATTTTCCATGAACGCGATTCATCCCCATGTGTTCAGGGTTATCTAGGATAGATATACGCATGGTCTTACCGGGGATGACTTCACAGGTGTTATGTAATCAATAGGAGCTGGGGATACTTTTGTGGGAAAGGAACCGACACAGTCATACTTCCAGTTTGATAGACTTGTTATTTGTGAATCGTATAACTGGAACGCGACTGCCAAAGGCGATTTTCTATCTCCACTGTCTAAGAGTTAACATATAGGCTAAGAAGAAAAGCTATACGATTGGACTGTTTGTGGGCTGTTCTCGAGTTGGAAATGTGAAACAATCTATCAAACTTATCAGGACAAACTTACGCCTAAGTAGACATTTAAATTTGTCTAAATTATTTAGGAAAACTTACCTAAGATAGGTCTACCGTAATAGATATTTTTCTGGTTTTCTGCAATGGATTTCCAGATGGAACAATGCTGATTCATCGAAACAATTTTGATTAAAACGCCCATTCATTGAAATACAGAATATTACAATTGAAAATAATAGTGCTAATTCACAATTTTATGCTCATTGGTTTCCAGAACAGGCACAGAGGAACAGATG
The DNA here is from genome assembly GCA_036873755.1 of Hanleya hanleyi. Lineage (NCBI taxonomy): Eukaryota > Metazoa > Mollusca > Polyplacophora > Lepidopleurida > Hanleyidae > Hanleya > Hanleya hanleyi. The sequence continues at coordinate 83,737 of JAVTVY010021516.1, read as the reverse complement.
ATCACAGGAAGGAAAGTCGTCTAGCTATTTTGTATCCCTGACCGTGCTTTGATTCCTGATTTACCGTAGTAGTAATAGGGGTCTGAATAGACGAGTTTGTCCTCTCCCTCAGCGTGGAACCCTTGATAAGTCCCACCACAAGAATTTGACCTCGACACAGTGACCGGGGCTCAAGAAACAAGGTCAGTATGGTCATTGAGATGGTCCGCATAGAATACCAGTGTGTTCAAAACGATAGCTACCAAAGGCCATCAAAACTGAACGGTAAAGTCTATGAACGATGGGTATCTTTCAACAAAATTATTCATTGCAACTCAGTGTGACTGAGAATGGATCCATATCTGCAGAATACAAAGGCCATAAAACATCCTACATTACATGCCACGGACATCTATCAAAAGTAGATTTACTATTTCTCGATATAAATAATCGGCAGGGAATTCTGGACGTGGCTGAAAAAGCGGGGCGGCTTGAGAATCCCCCGGTGTGCTACTCGAAGAGATAGTACCGGTATATAACATTGGTCAGGGTAAACACTGTTCAAGTGGTCCCAATGTACATCTATCTTGAAAGAGGCTGGCAGTCGGTCAGCTAAAAAGCTACCCGCAGCGTTAGTCAGAAAACATCGACTGGAGGGGTATAATTCACTCTGTATTGATAAATTGTTGTTGTTAATGATATCAAAGCCTCGGGAAATTTTGCCACGCCCCCTCACCCTATATACAGCTATCAAATCTGGAGTTTCTGAGTTTCCCCAGCATTTACACAATGCGGCCTTCAAACAACACATCGTCTTGTTTGTAAACTTAGCGTATACTCAAGGACTCGTCTGTGCGAAGAGTGGGATAATGGATTCTCTTAATTCAACGACTATAGCTATGTATGCGTCCCGAGTATGCTTTATTGTCTGGTAATAATTACCAAACCAAAACATTAACGAGTTAAAGTTTGAAATGCCACAGTTTGTCCTTAACGGATTTGTCCCCTTGGCGCTTATCTATATAGCCGTTAGACAAGCATGGTTATGTAACGCACAGGGAAGATACCTTACCGTGATAAAACTGTAATTTAAATATCTATAGATGTGGGTGACAAGAATGAACGGAGAAAGAGATGCTTTTAGGAACACAGTTCAAACAATGGTGATAGATGTCACCAAAAACAAGACGACAGCACCATCAATGAATTGTGATCAGTTACAACCATCTCCATATTGCATCATCTCCATTATACGATGATGGCCATTGCCATTTATTGCCAATGACTTGAAATGTACACCCATTGCTCGTCGTCATGTATTGGGCATGGCCAGGCCCCATCGACATTGAAATGTACACCCATTGCTCGTCGTCATGTATTGGGCATGGCCAGGCCCCATCGACATTGAAATGTACACCCATTGCTCGTCGCCATGTATTGGGCATGGCCAGGCCCCATCGACATTGAAATGTACACCCATTGCTCGTCGTCATGTATTGGGCATGGCCAGGCCCCATCGACATTGAAATGTACACCCATTGCTCGTCGTCATGTATTGGGCATGGCCAGGCCCCATCGACATTGAAATGTACACCCATTGCTCGTCGTCATGTATTGGGCATGGCCAGGCCCCATCATTTTGTGAAATGTACACCCATTGCTCGTCGTCATGTATTGGGCATGGCCAGGCCCCATCGACATTGAAATGTACACCTTTATTGCTCGTCGTCATGTATTGGGCATGGCCAGGCCCCATCGGCTATTGAAATGTACACCCATTGCTCGTCGTCATGTATTGGGCATGGCCAGGCCCCATCGACATTGAAATGTACACCCATTGCTCGTCGTCATGTATTGGGCATGGCCAGGCCCCATCGACATTGAAATGTACACCCATTGCTCGTCGTCATGTATTGGGCATGGCCAGGCCCCATCGACATTGAAATGTACACCCATTGCTCGTCGTCATGTATTGGGCATGGCCAGGCCCCATCGACATTGAAATGTACACCCATTGCTCGTCGTCATGTATTGGGCATGGCCAGGCCCCATCGACATTGAAATGTACACCCATTGCTCGTCGCCATGTATTGGGCATGGCCAGGCCCCATCGACATTGAAATGTACACCCATTGCTCGTCGTCATGTATTGGGCATGGCCAGGCCCCATCGACATTGAAATGTACACCCATTGCTCGTCGCCTTTTATTGGTGATGACAAGACCCCATCGCCGGTGATGAAATAACCTCCTCACCATTTGTCCTCATTGATAAATGGCGACCATGACAGGACATCGTCACCGATAAATAGCGATGGGCCATCATCATTTTTGTGAATGTGAATGCTTGAATGACACCGTCTATACAACGGCAAAGTATCATCTCATGTGAAGTAAGGTAGTAAGGTTAATTATCATTGCGGATATCTAGTCTTTCCCTCCGATGAATTCCGTTCTACTTAGTGGAAGTTTTGTAAGAGAATATAAACCGATATTTACAGTACCTTTTTCTGAACTCTTACTGGACACATATCAAGTTTCGTTCAATATTATATTTTTGATTTCCAGTATGGATTGCCTTGTGGCAGTGGTCGTATGTGTGGTGGCATATGTCTTAGTTATGTGGTTTCTAAGAAAGCAAACGATTGGAGAATTCCATGATCGTCACGTGTTTATCACCGGGTGTGACACAGGGTTCGGTCACATGCTAGCACTTCGATTGGATGAAATGGGTTTTCACGTGATTGCCGGGTGTCTGACGGAGAGAGGCGAAGATGAACTCCGAAAGAAAAGTTCTTCTCGGATGGATACAATTTGTCTCGATGTAACGAATAAAGAGAGCATCCGACATGCCTTTGAATATACGAAGACGAGGCTGCCATCAGGAAAAGGTACCGGTATATTGAGCAACAACGTTCAATTAAGTGTAATAGTTTGTGTACAAACAGTAATGTCCTAGGTATTGGACAAATAGATCAAACGTTGAATCTATACTGCAAAAGTGATAATTTTGAGAAATTGCTTATACCCTCTAAAACTATCTTCTGCAATTTTGTGGTTCACTTGCTTTTGAGTTGTTCAGTCCATCTCAGACTCAAGTTGCTGACACAAGTGTATATATTTTGTCTAAACATGTTGACGACCAGACATGATCCTATCTCTGTGTTCCAGGTTTGTGGGGAGTGGTGAACAACGCTGGGGTAGCAGGTAGTATTGGCCCGGCAGAGTGGATGCAACAGGAAGACTACCTGAAGACGTTCGCTGTGAATCTTTTCGGGGTAATCGAGACGACGAGGATATTCCTACCCCTCGTTCGTCAAGGGAAGGGTCGTGTTGTCATCATGTCAAGCGCCAATGGAGCGGTCACCATTCCTTACTTTGTACCATATACTATTTCGAAGTTCGGTGTGGAGGTCTTTGCAGATTCCCTCAGGTACATTTATCATCAGGTTTACACTTAGCCAAGTTTTCGTGCGTTCGTTAAGGAAAGCATAGAAGCGTGGCTAGGTCATTCATAGAACTCCACGAGCAGCCATTGTCCTGCAACAGGGTGGATTCGCGATATATCTAGACCGCAAGCTTATATATTTCGCTGATTCGCTAGCCAAGTCCACTACAATGTAACAAGCGTCAAAAGGCGTCCATTTTGGGATAATCCACCAGGGTGTCTTTTGTTTTGTTCCTTGCAAAACTGGATAAACGAGGGCCAATCAACAGACACCCGTCTGTGGATTACCTCATTATGGCTGCTCTTTTGACATCTGTACTAAGGAACCACCCACGGCGTGAGCTTTAACGATCTGTAGATATACCTCTAGACCTCGGATCTATCCTGATGTAATAGCTGAGTTTCCTAGCCACAGTCGTCTCCCTCGTTATGTAGGGTAGCTATTAAACTTAACTACACTGGTGCCAAGGATGGAACAGCTTATCATGGTATATCGTTATTGAAAAGCAACTGTTTTCCGCCAGTATAGAATTCAGAAGATTCTGTAAAGCCCTGATCAAAACAAGAAATCCACCTCCCTTTACTCCTTAAGTCAGGTTTGGATGGAATAAATCTGTTCAGAACAAGTATTGCAAGGTTCTTCGATTTGCCTCACCGGAAACATTACTGTTGCATTTCAGACCAGAAGCACATAAATATGGCGTGACTGTACATATCATACAACCCGGGATGGTCAACACCAACATCCGAAAACCGGAGCCTATCATGGAGAGTCTACGCACATCCTATAACCGCTTGGAACCGGAAATCCGCAGTTACTATGGGAAGGAATTTTTGGCAGAGCGTAAGATATTTTTACTAAATAATCCTATCACAAGGAAAATTGTGTCTTCGTCGCAGTTTTCTTTTTGGTGGACCCTCCGATCGAATTATTCAACGACATCTCTCATCACTGAGATAATTTCAGAGCTAGTCCGAGCTTTCTCTGACCCTTGGCCATACGACGAATATTGTCTGATTGATTGTCAGGCCGGGGTCAGTTCTCTGATAAAAAGCGCAAAATCGGTGCGACCACGGCATATCTCGTTCCAGTTAAAACTATTTAAAAACAATAGTCTGTCATGGCGAAGTGTCAGAGGAAGCTCGGACCACCACTGCTGATCAAGTCACTGCACATTTCGTATGGGGCAAATATTTTCGAGCTTAGCCGTGACCATTTCAAGCTCCGGTTATAGTTGTATCCATGCAGTTTTACACTTCTACACGACACCGACGAAATTGATTGACATATATTTAAAAACCGCCTTAATTGTATTTTTCGTTTTATTTCTCAGTACTTCGGCATATAGGAACAGCTCGAAAAGCACCTGATGGAGTCCATAACGTGGTTGACGTGTACGTACATGCGCTAACTTCCAAGTTCCCCAGGGCTCGATACAGAGTCGGGTTAGACTCCCATACCATTTGGCATCTCCTCGCCTGGTTGCCAGAATGGTTAACTGACACTGTTTATTGTTATTTTCTGCCGACACCCGAAGGTGCCAGACAACATTAAAGTTTGAGGAGAAAATTACACCACGTGGATTGTGAGGACCACGTTTTGACAGTGGATACAGTAACTCCAGTGAAAACAAAGTAGGTCTACGGATCATTTAGGTTTCTCGAGAAAGAACTCCGAGAAAATAGAGCATCAAACTTTAATTTGAGAACGTTGTAAGAATCCCTGTTCGTTGACTGTATGGCCATGGCTCAATATTCGAAGTTCTCTGTTTATGGGGACCGCCTGCAAAGGACAAATCACGTCGCCGCGCTTGGTATACATATCCTCGTAGTGACATCGCACTTTTCTTCGTAAGCGGTTGTCCAGGCAAACTTAATAGCTATACTGAGTGAGGAAAACGAGTACAATGTGACCGATTCGTTGGTTCAAAGTGAGAATATGGGTTTGATTGGTCAAAATAACCTCTGATCGTCACCACAGTTTCGATTATCGATCTCTTGACCAATGATTGAACCGATTTATGGGTCTATTACGAGTACAGATCTTGTATTGCTATCATCAATTCAGCCATAGACTGTATACAATGAGGTGATTTAGCTGAACAGTCGTGGACATACCTCCAGACCCTCAGCAATCAAGTCATCGGAAGTTCCCTAGTCATTATAATTCACAGCTGTATAAAGATCTATGAAGAGCCGTCGTCTGTTGAAATAATTAACTGCCATCTTCGCGCGGATATCGACATGCAAACATTCCGGAACAAACTGCGGTCACCGCCAATCGTTCTCATTCATCATGCCAAAAAGGCCCAGGCAAATCTCTTGAAGATTTGAAATTTAGTTTCCGCAGATGAGTTAGGTTGTACTCTAGTGGAAGTACCGGTAGTTCATTGTAGTAGACCCCCAAGCAAGTGATGTTTCAACTTTATTCCTGTGTGAAACAGTTGCAATAGATTTTCTCCAAATGTTACTTCGACAAATCCGCAACATTATTGGACAATTTTGCTGCACAAATTCTTTTTTTTCCAGTCAGTTCGAAGAAGTAGTAATATTTTCGGGTATTGTATGTGTACTAGTATCATTCCGATATGAAATTAGGTCAGTCTAATAATTTCAGGTGTTTTAAGAGATTTAGACTATTTAGAGATTTCGACTTGCATAAAGGTCTCATTTTCAAACTCCGTTAATATGGAGTACAAGGTCCATTTCTCGAGTGGATCGAGAAATAGTTAAGTGCCAGACAGCAGGAAGTGTTTGTCAGTAGTAGCTTTTCTGACATCCGAGATGTTACTGCTGGAGTTCCACAAGGGTCCGTTCTCGGACCACTACTCTTTCTTGTTTATGTTAATGATATTGCAATTAGCCTAGCACGTCTTTACGCCGATGATTCATCAATACAATTTTCTTCTCCTTACTTGTTAGAAATCGCACGTATTTTAAACCATGATCTTGAGATTTTCTATTCCTGGTGCAAGCAGTGGCTCATGGCACAAAGTACATTAGCAGTCTTATTCACGAATGGAAATATAACTGAAGATCTAGAAATTTTATTTGATAATGATTATGATATCATAAGATTCGCTGATACTCATCGCCATAATGGCCTTGTATTCCAATCTGACTGTAAATGGAAAAAAAAACCACATAGATTTTTTAATGTAAGTTGCGTTCAAAAGAGTGTGATTACTCAGAAAACTTAAATACACGTTTGGGAGAAATCCACTTGCACAAATATATTTGAGCTTTGTAAGACCAATTCTGGGATATACTTCTCCCGTTTGGGATGGCTGCACACTGGAAGACTCAACCAGACTTGAAAATCTACAGTTAACGGCAGCTCGAATAGTAGTTGGCCTACCGATATATGCTAGTAAAGACACTATACTACGAGAACGTGGATGGGGAACCATAGAGAGGTGTAGGAAAGCTTCGAAACTAAAATTAATGTACCGAATTAATTGCGATGAAGCGCCCAGCTATATCCAAAGCCTGCTGACACCTCTGATAGGAGACATTGCGCCCTACAATTTGAGAAACCGTTCCAGATTCGCGTTGTATCCGACATGTCTTAATATTTTGAAATCAAAGTACTTAAAGTACTGATGTCGGGTTTACTTGCATCAGCGGAGATTATTAGTCCCATATTTGGGAAGAATGGTGGTGTTCGCTTGACATAGGGAATCGTCCTCAAGCTGTTCGGTTTGAAGGGCCAAACTTTCACTTTTATCAAAGGGATATGAAATGGACCATTTTGTACAGCCTTCATGCTGAATTATAAGACCCGAAATAATGAAGGACTGCAGATGCACGAACACGGATTTATGGCTCACTAAAGTTGGTAAGTTGGCTTATTTTCGTATTTTTAGGCACTTTTCGGTGCGGATTTTCTCTTGTTACAAAAATAGGACACCTTTAACCAAAACCAATTTTAGCTATTTTGACCAACAAATAAGTCTAAATATGATTTTGGTTAAAGGTGTCATAATTTTGCAACGAGAATTTTGGAGAGAAAATGTCGACTGTAAATGCACCGAAAAGTGCAAAATACGGCAGGTTTGAACCACTGTAAGTCTGGTTGTGTTTGTCTGTAGGTCTTGATTATTCTTTATCTTTATCTATTCAAATGGTCAATTTGGTGCTTTTTAGACAAAAATTAGCCCCACCAGCTGTGTGTATCAAAAACGCATTGAGGACGATTCCCTATCTAAAGTGAAGATCATCTTTGTGATCTTGCACTATATATGAATCATAACTTTTGTTGTAAGGTAGCTTACCAAAGATTGAAAAATGTTCAAAAATATTAAAATTCATATTCGTAATAATAATTCATAAAGTGCCATATAGTTATAGAACAACCTCAAGAATATGTGTGTAAAGTTTGTGTATCCTGTAATTTTTGTATGGCTCCGTAAAGGACCATCGCCGATATTGGACAGATCCACATTTGTTTGACACACCGTGTACGTTGCTGTCCTCTCACCGTGACGGGACAACCACAGTTATAATCATCCAGTCTCAGCCAATGTTCACTAAATTTGCATTTTCCCGGCATCGAATTAGCCCAAAGCTAAATTCCAAACCAACGAACAATGGCGACTGCAATTTGACCAGTTCAAATGGCGACTGTTCTGATACGTAAATTAGTACAGATGTCAAGAGCGTGAGCCAATCAGCTGTCGACATTATGACCTCGACCAATACACGTCACAGAATATGAATATTAATTCAGCGGGAAACAGTCACGAGTTTAGTCAACCAGACTACACAAAATATGTAAATGAGCTGTCTGACCTCGTTCCAATCTGGCGAAGGGTCACCAGCAAACACGTTTCACGGCTGTTTGGATTTTTATTCCGCAATAAATTTCGCTGAACTTCAGAGAATAACTTAGCTTTTTCCACTCATTTTCCCCGGACTCTGTACATATATTTCCTCTGACTTTCCATGTCCTTTCAACGAAATTCCATTACTCTTAGCGCCTGAAATTGCATGGCTTGTGCGAGGCCTGTTGTGAATGCTCTAAGGGGCATCAAATGAGAACAGTCTCCGGGCAGGAGATCAAAACTACACATGTGCAGAAGAAAAAAGAAAAACTGAAAAGTGATACTAATGTTGGGTTTACCCTTGGTAAACCCGACAAAAACTACTTCATCCCTTCGACTATTAGGGATTGGAACAAACTCGATGAAAACACTAAATTCTTAGAGTCTTTTCACCAATTTAAATCAAGTATTACAAATGTGAATGCCAAACCTAAATACTTTTCCTATGGCAGTAGGGAAATAAATATAATGCTTACTAAGTTGAGGTATAGGTGCAGACAGCTTAACGGAGACTTATTCTGTGCCCTGCATGTTATTGATATTATTGCGCCTGCGGCAAAGACACAGAGGATGCCTATCATTTTTTTTTACTTGTGAACTATATAACGATATTAGAGAATTTACAAATATTAGGATTCCTTTTAGTATAAACTTGCTTTTGATGAGTGAGTCTGACTCAAGCTTATCATACAAAAACAATATTGTACTATTTAAAATTTTGCACAAATGTATCGAAAATCCGCAAGAATTACATAAATTCAAGAATTATGGTTCTTTTGTTTGCCTCATATTGTATGTATATAGTTAAGCCTACATGTATATCAGCTAAGTAAGTAATATGCTACGCATTTGCAAGCATATATGTATATATTCTTCACTTTGATTCGAGAGAAAACTTCCTCAGGACACCCCCCTCCCCTCCACCACCACCAACTTTTCTTCTTCCTAATCTATATATGTGTGTATGTTTTGTACGTTATGGTCACCATCGTTGTTGTATTTCAATGTCTGCCTGTATACTGTATACATGCCTTTGTTTTGTGTAATTGTTAACAATGAAGGAAAAGACGTTTCAAGTTGATAGAACTTGTGTACAATCCAATTGCTTCATATGTGGCAATAAAATATGTTTAAAACAAAGGCAGACTTGCAGGTGTATTCGAAAAATGTGCTGTATCATAATCCCTCTTAAACAGATTACAACACTTTCTGACGCCTCTTATCTAAATTGCACAACAGTAGTATGTAATGCGCATATTGACCTTTGACCTCCGCGACGTCACAGAGGTCAATGTCACTATAGTTGCGCAACTTCCGGTCACGTGACATCCGGGGCATGTATTCTTCCGCGGTGATGCGGTCGCGGGGAGAAGCTTCCGCGGGCAGAAAGTAGTCCCGAAACTTCAAATACGCAGGTGGTTGCTTTTCCTTACATCCCAGTACCCTGGTTTTACATCCGGGATCTCTTCAACACCCGGGATATAACTAAGATCATGGTGAGAGGCCCTCTGACTGTTCGAGCATGATGTATATAACTAAGATCATGGTGAGAGGCTCTCTCTGACTGTTTCACCCTCTGACCGGGTACCATGTCGAGTATATGTCCGTTCTGTCAGAAGACACTCTCTCGTCGCGACAATATGCTCAGACATATGCGTCTAATGCATAGACAAGAGACACCACCGATTCCCGCTATAGTTCCACCAAGTAGAGTAGAACATCCCTATATGCTGACGGTGAGCGACCCTACGGGGTGTGGAAAGACGTCCTGGGTGATGAAGTTCTTAGAGGAAGGTGTGACAACCACAGCTCCGACACACGTTGTATGGTGTTATAGCCAATGGCAGTCCGCGTACGAAACTACGCGATTACAGAATGTGAGTTTCGTCCCAAGAATTCCTCACGATATAGAGGAACCGTATTACTTTGATTCCGAGCAGATCAACGTGGTAGTGCTCGATGACCTGATGAGTGCGGTCAAGGATAATTCGAAAATCGCGGACTTATTCACCAAAGGGTTTCATCATCGCAAGCTGTCCGTCATCTATTTGAGTCAGAATCTCTTTCCTCAACGCTACCTGGCCTGGGGGGGCATTATGGCCCGCCTACCAAACTTTCTGCGCTATCTCCGGAACGACAAACAATAGAGAGCTGACACTCCGTGACATTATGGTTTATCGTATTGGGGTCATTTTTAGCCCATTTGCATAACCCCCCGAGCAGAGTATCATGGGTAAATCCAAGATGGCGGCCACATGGGGTCCCAGAAAAGTGATGTTTTTGTCATATTTCTTCACAATTTCTGCTTTTCCGCAATGAAAAGTGGGCAAAAACTATTTTATTTCACATTACATTAATATTTGCTAATTTATTCTGGAGTTTTTGCGGAGAAATTGCAAAAATAAAAATTTCGGAAAATCTGACCAAAAATGCCGTTTTTGAAAATGACGTCACTGTGACGTCATCAAAGCGGCCATCTTGGATTTGTTAACATTTTCTGGTAGAGCTTCACCCAAGGGTGTAGTGTGATAAGTTTCAGCCCTCTAGCTCAAGGGGTAAGAAAAATAATTATGGGGGGCCATCTCGCCCCCCCATCCCCCAGGCCTGGACAGGTCCCAAAAAGCCCAGGCCAGATAGGGTTAAGGAAAGGCGCCCAGAGATATTGCCTTGAACTGCCAATACTTTGCGTTGTTCTCCGACCTCATCGACAGAGCACAAATCCGTGTGTTCGGTAGTCGAATTTATCCTCAAAACATCGACCATTTCATGCAGGCGTTTCAAGGGGCGACAAGTTGTCCGTACGGCTACCTGTTCGTAGATTTAAAAGCCCATAGCTCCGATGATCGCCGACTGACGACCCACCTGTTACCCGGCGAGGCATCACCGCAACGTCATATTGCCCTACGCCATCCACCGAGTCCACATCTGGCAGAGCAGCAGCAAACCGCCCCCATACAGCGGGTCCCCTTCATACCATCAGTCCCGGAATATCACCCAACCGTGAAGGACAAACCTAAACCCGTACAAGGAAATGAACATAATGTGAACTCGAGGCTATGGAAGGATTTGTTCAAAGAAAGTATTCACTCCCTCACCCTGCCTGTGTCGGCAGGCCCCGATAAGCCGGAGAGCGATATTAGCCCTTTTGGACATGATTGATAGGGGTTTTCCCCTATTTTAGGGGTAAAGCCCGTGTTCCGCTTTTTATATTTTTTACACAAATCCTCAATTTACATACACCAACTTCCCCACCCTGCCTCTGTCGGCAGACCCCGATAAGCCGGGGACCGATATTAGCCCCTCTAGACCTGGGTGATAGGAGTTTCCCCTATTCTAGTGGTAAAGTCTGTGTTCCACTTTTATAGTTTCGGGACAAATCCTAATTTTACATGCACCCACCCATGACTTGATCGCCCTGGAGGAGCGTTTCACTTTGATACAAGCGTCTAGTCCGTCATTCATAATTCAGCCGTCGTCCATTAAAGAATATCCGCGTCCATAATCCAAAGACCTATTCCATATCCATATAACAGTATTAGCACCAAATTCAAAAAAGACAATCATAGTATACATAAACATAGGCTAGTTTCCTGCAAGAGAGAAGCGGTCAACAGTTTTCAATGATGCCGGCAAGACATCATGATACCTCACTCGACTCAATCGGTCCATTAGGGGCCCCTTTCGGCCCTAATGAAAACATTGTGGTACCCGGATATTCATGCATGTTCCAGGGTCTGAATCTTTGAACAGTCAGAGGGCCTCTCACCATGATCTTAGTTATATACATGATGTTTGAACAGTCAGAGGGCCTCTCACCATGATCTTAGTTAAACCCCGGATGTAGAAAAGGTCCCGAATGTAAAACCAGGGTACCCGGATGTAAGGAAAAGCAACGGTCCGCGTATTTGAAGTCTCGGGACTACTTTCTGTCCGCGGAAGCTTCTCCCTGCGTCAGCATCACCGCCAGACCGCATCACCGCGGAAGGATAGATGCCCCGGATGTCACGTGATCGGAAATGCCGGAACTATAGTGGCCTTGACCTCTGTGATGTCAAAGATAAATATGCGTCAGTATGCGCATTACATATTACTCGAGTGGCCTCGAGAACCCTCGCATCGTATTCTACAGTTCGAGATGAAGAAGACAAGGGGCCACACCCCATACCTATGGTGACCGATAACGGACATCGCTGCATTGTCTCAGACATGTGGTTTGGTAACACGAAGGCAGGATGCGAAGGCGCGAGGCTAGGATGCGAAGTGCGAAGGCAGGATGCGAAGCGCGAAGTCCAAACACGAAGGCAGGATGCGAAGGCAGAATGCGAAGCGTGAAGTCCAAACACGAAGGCAGGATGCGAAGCGCGAAGCCAGGATGCGTAGGCAGGATGCGAAAGCGCGAGGCCAGGATGCGAAGTGCGAAGGCAGGATGCGAAGCGCGAAGTCCAAACACGAAGGAGGCAGGATGCAAAGCGCGAATGCAGGATGCGAAGCGCGAAGTCCAAACACGAAGGCAGGATGCGAAGCGCGAAGCCAGGATGCGAAGTCAAAACAAATGCCACTGAGCATGACCCGATGAAAACGAGGCCAAGCCGCCATTTGCATTATTTTATTTACCAATTCCGAGACCAGAATACAGTCGCATTTCTCGTCGGGAAGGATTACATGAAGAATAAAGTTTGTATATGTTTAGATACACGAGCATATGACCAGTCTTTCTTTATTACTGGAACCATATCGTCACAGCGCTGATTTTCTTGATTCAAAGTATATTTCATTTATGCTCGATTTTATTACAGAAGACGTCATCCGTCAGTATTTTAACGTCGGATATACGAATGTGGAGATTTGCCACATTCTTCATATCAATCGCGACATCTGCATCAGGTGAAAATGTGAATTACAAGCATAGAGTAAAAATCCTATCAAGAATTATTGTTATTAAACAGTCAGCTTTTTTCACATTTCAAGACAGAAACATAAGATCAACAATTAGCATATTAGTCTCTAGCTCACCGATGAGAGGGCAGTTTCTTTCACTTGTTTATGATAAAGGGTTTAATTTTATCATGGATAACATCATCGGCTATACATGTATGTCTGTAAATTAGCTATTCACTTGACGTAGTGGTTCTGTAATTTATTAGAACATATGATGAGCATAAAGAAGAAATCTATTTAATTGTAGCCTTCGAACAATGGCTCAGAACGCTGGGCTTACGACGGCGTCAGAACAATGTAGATCATGCCCGTGTAGTTCAGGAAGTTCAGGTAATACTTACAATAAAGGAAAATAGTAGTAAAAAAGCGCTTCTGGGGTCCGATTTATGGGCGATCACTCTGTTTGAATAATTCCTGGTTATCTCCCCCGGTTCGAACATTTCTGCCCCTAAATCGGATCCCAGATACCCTTTTACTACTTATTAAATTGACGTCACTATGACGTCACATCCGGTCACGTGGCATCCAGGTCCAAGGTCAAAGGACACTTCCGGTCACGTGACGGCTGAGTAAGAGTTATCTGCCCCTATATAAGACCCCAGTGATTTCCAATGTTAATTTCCCGGAATGCACGTCATGAAACATGGTCCCTGACAATATCGCACGCTATATGCCCAGCATAAATGGCAGCTGGGAACCCTCATCAATTTCTCCACATAGTCATACAGCGAGAGAAGGGGAATCCCCCTGGATTGAAACCCGTACTGTGCGCTCCAGAAGCGGGCACGTTATCTACTACATCACGAGTCAGCCCATACTAGGCAAGGTTGAAAATACCCTAATATACCTACCAGAGGGCAGATCTGCATACGGCTATGGTGTAGGCCTAATGGAAAAATGTTTGACCTAATGGAAAACCTACTCATGGATATTTGCGGCATGGGGTGTGGCCGCTTGTTTTCTTCATCTCAAGCTGTGGAACACGATGGGAGGGGTGTCGAGGCCATGCACTGATTTTTTTGAAAAGTGCTGCTGGTGCATGGGGCAAGTAGCGCTGTGGTAGACGTTTTGGGGTCTATGGGGACTCATATTGGTCCCACTGGGTCCTGTGAGATGTCATCGTGAAGCATTCGTCGTGGAGCGTACAACTGGGTGGGTCTGGGGTGGAACTGACATCAATCTGCGCATGCCCAGTAGAAGAAGTGAATAGGAGTGGACGTTTTGAGGTCGAGATGGACCTATAGTGGTCCGATTGGCCCACGGGAGGTCTTATTTTGAAGTTCTCTTGAGATAGCGTCGGATTGGACTGGTGTCACAATGACGTCACTTTCAAGGGGGGCAACTCTGATCATGTCCAACTTAACAACACCAGTATGCCTGAGTTCATAAGTTCTGGATACAATGTCCACGAGTCAACCCCTATGGATTAGTGTATAGAGGTGTAGGCATGTCGCAAGTGTGCAATCGAGCGACGCTTTCTCCGCTACTGATGACGTCATAAATGACGTGGGTATTCCTCAAGTCGTTTTCTACACCACAAGAGCTTTTCTCCCTCATGGTATATTTGAACCATGGATGGCCAAATCGACCCCAAACTCCCACCTCAAATGCCGCTTTCTATATTACTGCCAGATTGCGCATGCTCGGAATAATAAAACTACACAGCAGTCCAATCCGCCGCTACCCAAAGGAGCTTCAAAATAAGCCCACACACGACCCATTCGGACTACGAATGGTCCATCTCGCTACCATTCCTACTGATGACGTCACCAATGACGTTACAGATGACATGAACATCCCTCAATTCATGGTCTGCACCACGAAAGCTCCCCACCCTACACACTATATTTGGATGAGATATACCCCTCTATCGCTCAAACAGATCCCTGCGCATCACCAAATTGTCCGGTTTCCATACTACTACCAGACTGCGCATGCGTAGAATGGTGAAAATGGACTACACACCCATCAAACCGACGCTACCACAAGAGAGCTTCAAAGTAAGACGTCATATGGCCCAATCGGATCAATATGGTCTATCGCTACCCCAAAACATCCATTCAAATACCTTTTTTTCTACTGCGCATGCGCAGATGGACGGTAGTTCTACCCCACACCCATCCCAATTGTGATGACACTATTGTTCCATATGTTATGGTTTAAAACAGTAACATTGTGAAAAACCTATGATGTGAAGCCCGAGTCTTCCTATCACCCTTTGAAAGCTATCTTTCCAGTAGTTAAAGAATACGCAAAATTCAACTGAATTCAATTGTGAAAATTACTTGGTGAGATTGCCCGGAAAATTCAGACTTGCTATTTGTAAATTCTGAACATTTAACCACTGCCTGCCAAATGAACGAGGACGTTTTGCAACACAGAGAAGATTGGTGACGAATTTCACTTCATGTTAGAATGTCCTGGTCTACATGTATGTAATTTTCGTCTTAAGTGTATACCCAAGTATTATTTAACATACATGTGTCTTAATGCTGAGAGATTTTGTTACAGACAACTGATTGATTTAGCCAAATTTATCATCGAGGCTGGAGATTTCAAAATTTGATCCTATATTTTTCCCCTGTTTAGTTTAAATTTTGCGTCCAACATCGTTTTTCGTCCTCCATATTTTGTTATCAAATTCTGATCCTGTGATACAATTATATATACCGGTATTTAATATGTTAAGTTTCTGTGATACAGTATGATATGTAATACTATTATGCTTGGTTTCCGTGAAAGACTTATTGTATGTATTCCAATCTTATGTAAAATTTCCGGCCATATTATTATTGTATATATGTTCATGTTGATCTCTATACTCTGTTTCCTGAGTAATGTAAATAAACTTCATTCATTCATTCAAAATTCCAAAAAACGCAAAATGGCGGCCTGGCCTGGCTTTCATCGGGTCATGCGCAGTGGCGTTTGTTTTGACTTCGCATCCTGCCTTCGCATTCTGGCTTCGCATCCTGGCTTCGCTCTTCGCATCCTGCCTTCGAGTTTGAACTTCGCGTTTCGCATCCTGCCTTCGCTTTTCGCATCCTGCATTCGTGTTTGGACTTCGCGCTTCGCATCCTGCCTTCGCGCTTCGCATCCTGCCTTCGTGTTTGGACTTCGCGCTTCGCATCCTGGTTACGCACTTCGCATCCTGGCCTCACGCCTTCGCATCCTGCCTTCGCGCTTCCCATCCTGCATTCGCATCCTGGCTTCGCATCCTGCCATCGTGTTTGGACTTCGCGCTTCGCATCCTGCCTTCGCGCTTTGCATCATGCCTTCGTGTTTGGACTTCGCGCTTCGCATCCTGCCTTCGCACTTCGCATCCTGCCTTCGCACTTCGCATCCTAGCCTCGCGCCTTCGCATCCTGCCTTCGAGTTACCAAACCACATGCCTGAGACAATGCAGCGATATCCCTTATCGGCCACCATACATACCATAAATGTCGATGTGTGGGTTTCCTATTAGGTTAAACATTTTCCACTGCGCCGGAATGGGCCTACACCTCAGCATGGGGTCTTATGTATGAACATGACCTTTGACCCGGATGTGACCTTTGACCCGGATGTGACACCGATGTCACGTGATCGGATGTGACATCATCGTGACGTCATAGCCACGTCACGCCACCACGGCAACGCATCAGCCTCATCTTTCGGATACTACTGAATCGGTATATCAGAGGTATTGATCAATGTGATTTTGAATAATTTAAAAATGGTCACCGATTACGTTTGCACCCAATCGGAGAAACCGGTTCTGTCATTCGTTGTAAGTCTCGTGATGCATCGATGATGTGTACCAAGTTTCATACTGAACAATTGAAAACGTTATGGAAGATCTAGATCATTAATGATTTTGCATCAATAAAAAAATGGTCGCCAAGATTTCTACTCAATCAGAGAAACCAGTTCTGTTATTCATCTTAAGTCTCTTGATGCATCGATGATGTATACCAAATTATACATCATGCACTTGAAAGGAGATCATTAATGATTTTGCACAAGTTAAAGATGGCCGCCCATTCTTTCCGCCACTCAGAGGAACTGATGTGGTTGTTCATTGCAAGATCGATACTGTATACCAAGATTCGTATAGAACACTTAAGTAGTATCAGAGATATACATCATTAAAGATTTTGCATAAATTAAAGATGGCCGCAAAGGTTTCCACCCAATCAGCGAAACTGATTCGGTCATTCCTTAAAAGTTTCTTGATGTATCGATGATCTATACCTAGTTTCACAATGAACAGCGAAATAGTATCCGAGATACATAAGATTAATGGTTTCGCATAAATTATATATGACCGCCGAAAATCCCATCCAAACGGGTCAGATTCAATAGGGTTCTGTGTCATGAGCATACGGATGTGCACTGCAAGTTTGATATGCCTAGGGTAAGTCGTTCTAAAGATATCTTGGTTACGAGAAAGCTGTGACGGACAGACGGACTAGCGTACATGACGACGACAATACCCTTCGGTCAAATTTTGGCCGAGGGATGAAAAAGTTGAACATCGTTTTTAGTCAAAATCAAAACGTCACACACATCCATAACAGTATATCGAGTATGTTTGATAAAGAAGAATTGTACTTTTGTGAGATGATGTTTTGCATGGTTCTGGTGCTACATAAACAATGGAATGATAGCAGGGTTGTTCAATCTGGCATAATGAGAGATAGCTAAATAATATATAGCCTCCAGCGAGGGTTTTAGATAATTTTATTACGAATCACCCACCTCTGAAACTGCCGTACATCTAATCTCTATCCCCTCCTGCGCACTATTTTAAAATCTTGCGCACTATTGTGAAATAGTGACGCATATATCGCCGTCTGAATTCTCCAGTCGAAAACTTCAACTCTCTACGCGCCATGTTGGTGACGTCACGGTATATATGTGCTGGCCGTTTGCAATTGAACATGGCGCGTATAAAGTGGAAGTTGTCGACTGGAAAATTCAGACGGCGAGATATTCGTTACTATTTCACAATAGTGCGCAAGATTTTAAAATAGTGCGCAGGAGGGGATAGAGGTTAGATGTACGGCAGTTTCAGAGGAGGGTGATTCGTAATAAAATTATGTAAAACCCTCGCCGGAGGTGACTGGGGCCGACCTATAGCCCTCATACTCGTGGGGCTATATATTATTTAGCTAAATGCGAGACAACCCTGTTCGCAGGTTGGTCAGGGTCATTACCCGCTGTGTGTCTGAGCCTTCTCGTCTCTCGGGTATGCAAGCCGGATGCGGCCATCTCGTGTTTTCACAGTTTCGCGAATTGTAACGCGAAAACGCAACACGAAAACGCGAAAGGGCGATGCGAAATACGTTTCGCGTTTTCGTGCCATAATTCATGAGACAACCGTGTTCGGAGGTCGCACGAAGGCATGACTGTGTTACTGAGATTGGTGGCATGGGTGGAAGTAGCTAAATAATATATAGCCCTCAAGAGTATGAGGGCTATAGGTCGGCCCCAGTCACCTCCAGCGAGGGTTTTAGATAATTTTATTACGAATCACACACCTCTGAAACTGCCGTACATCTAATCTCTATCCCCTCCTGCGCACTGTTTTAAAATCTTGTGCACTATTGTGAAATAGTAACGAATATATCGCCGTCTGAATTTTCCAGTCGACTTCCACTTTTAAACGCGCCATGTTAACCATATACAGTGACGTCACCAACATGGCGGGCAGAGAGTTGAAGTTTTCGACTGGAAAATTCAGACGGCGATATATGCGTCACTATTTCACAATAGTGCGCAAGATTTTAAAATAGTGCGCAGGAGGGGATAGAGATTAGATGTAGGGCAGGTTCAGAGGTGGGTGATTCGTAATAAAATTATCTAAAACCCTCGCTGGAGGTGACTGGGGCCGACCTATAGCCCTCATACTCTTGAGGGCTATATATTATTTAGCTAGGGTGGAAGTGGTTGCGTTTTGCCATACTTTCAGGGGAGGCAACTCCGTCAAGCCTTAAGTTGCAGAGTTGCTTTGCCGACCGACATTCCTGACATTGAATTCGTGAGTGACAGACATCCAGCTGGTCACAGAAGACAAGTACACAAAGGTCATTACTATACAGCTCAGTAAGTTCAATAAGTGGATCACC
The DNA here is from genome assembly GCA_036873755.1 of Hanleya hanleyi. Lineage (NCBI taxonomy): Eukaryota > Metazoa > Mollusca > Polyplacophora > Lepidopleurida > Hanleyidae > Hanleya > Hanleya hanleyi. The sequence continues at coordinate 64,440 of JAVTVY010021516.1, read as the reverse complement.
AGTGATATGTTATAAATATGTATTATAGATGAGGTGATGCAGTTTCATAAGTTGAGATTTACTAGTAAAGTAACCAGAAAGACGCGAGACCTTGCACAGATCGAGAGATGCAGCCTCGAGCGACCAGTTTAGCAGGCGTGCTTTTGTCGACGTGTAGACTTGAATGCTGAGACTCAGAATATATTAATGTAACCTGGGACGAGTAATATTCGTCCCAGATGTAACTAACATTTATGTAAAAGGTACGTGTATGTAGGTATTGCGTTAATCGTATGGTTATTGAATTAATCTCTCCATTGTATGGTGGATGGATGGAGTTACTTGGGCACTCCATCGGTGATAGGTCCTATGATGGCACTGGGCATGCCATGTAATTCGCCCCTCCCCCCCCCCACACACACTACACTGGCAACCATAGCACTGTCCTATGCAAACCATGGATTGAATTCTTTTAAACATACTCGACAATGTGTACACTAATAACACGGGGGGTCCGGTTCCGCTTGACAGCGCAAACTGGTCACTAGAACACTATTATTCAAAGTTTGTATAGGCCCAATCGAACAGTTCCCTTGAGCCCCCAAACACACAAAAACAACACCCAAATAGAACTTCTTGTTGAAATTGTAGCCTATTGTACGGTCTACCTAGGGGAGGTTAGTTGAATTTGTGATTTTACGGATTTTGAGGCCCATCAACACAATGCTTTTACTTTCACATATTCGGAGATAGACCATATTATCATCATTTACAACGTTAAATAGGTTCGCGTGTATTCATATTACTTATATGTGTATTTTAACTGAACGATTTGCTAATAGAGCACATGCACATACTCTCTAAGAAAACTTGAGTGAACTGTTCCACTCAAGTCTGGGTGAAATGTACCTGTTCACTCAAACTTGAGTTACTTTTCACTCAACCTGAGTTACTTTTCATTCAACTTGAGTGGGATGAATTTCCACTCTTTATATGCTTGAGTGAATGTCACTCAAGTTGAGTGCATTTAACTCAAGTTGAGTGAAAAGTAACTCAAGTTGAGGCAAAATCTCACTAAAGTATTGAGTGGGATGAATTTCCACTCTTACTTGAGTGAAATTTCACTGAACTTTTTTTAGAGAGTATATCATTTCCTCCCGCTCGGTCGTTTGACTGCAAAGTACTGTACATAACTAACATCATGCCTGGGAATATGCGAACCTCTTCACCTGCATGTCATGTTTTGTCGAATGAAACGCGCGAGAAGGAAACTACTATTCTGATGTTTGATTTAAGAAATAATGTTTTCATACCTGGTTGTGTGCTAACCGCCTGTCTCTCAACGTCAAAAAAAGTAAGCTTATGCTGGTAAAACCAAATAAGAGAAAAGCATCACGACATATACCACGTTTGTTTATATATGGGGAAGAGATTGAAACAGTAAACAGTTATAAATTTCTATGAATCTTTATTAACGATAGGCTAAACTGGACACATTATAAAATTATAATTTTAATTATATTGACTACATCTGTAAAAAGCTAGCGAGAAACATTGGTATTATTAACTATATTAAAAATTTGGTGAACAAGAACACGCTTTATATTATTTACTATTCAATGATCTACCCATATTTATCTTACTGCAATATCTTGTGGGGGAACACGTATGTCAGTCACCTGAATCCGTTGATACTTCTACAAAAGCGTGCCATTCGTGTTATCACTCTATCAAATAAACGAGATCATACCCAACCACTGTTTACCACTTTAATAATCCTACCACTTCTTAGTTTGAATCTGTATACAAGTCTAAGCTTTGTCCAAAAGTTTTTATATCATGCTGAATTAATACCAGCTCAATTTCGAAATTACTTTACTAAGTTAAATGAAATCCACCGTTATCCTACGCGAAACCAGGACCTAAATTTATACAGACCTTTTTATTCTTCCAATTTGTCTTATTATATACCCTTAGAACAGCTGAGCCCAGGGAATGGAATAAGCTAACCTCAACGCTTAAAGTCATTAAATCCTCATCACTATTCAAATCTAAGTTGAAGTCCTTTCTACTCGATGCCTAATTGTATATTGTATATTTTTATCTCGTTGCCTTGTACCACATGCTAAGATAATCTGTCAGTGTATCGTGATTCACCTACTGCATTCTCTCAACTGCTAAATACTATACAATCTTTGGGATAGAACAAGCCCAACTGGGTTTTATTCCCGCCAATGTAATCTTCACTCCAATTATCTGTGTTCTCTATGCTAGTTGGTGAATAAAATTTCATTCATTCATTCATTAGGCGTGCGCCCATGCCCTAAAATTTATGAACTTTCCCACAATAACCGTGCGTAAATTAACCATTGAGCACTCTTATGAAAACATTATTTCTATTCTATTGCACTATCCAAATTTATTATCAGCAAAGATTACAAGGAAAGGTTGAAAACACTTTGACAACCTTTCTCCCCTTTCTTGATAACTCTCGGCTGGGATCGTGCCAGTGTCAGTGAACGAGTTCATGTGGTCTCTCAAATGGAGGGTTATTCTGTCGGATTTAGTTCTATTTGTACGATGAAAACAGTAGTTACACTTGAGAAAGAAATTCCATCTTGTAATTTAATTTTGTGTTTATTCAATTGTATGAAGCAGACGACCCCTTCTCCTCCCGCCTTGTAAAATAGAATCTCCCAATGAAAAAACTCCATAATTGCACGGTTAGCAAGTTGATATCGGCACTGGTGTGATTTGGTCGGACGCAGATTCAGTTCAGCTCGCGATATAAATATAGACTATATGGAGTCAAATTAACCTGTTACCGTTGCTAATTGGTTAATGACGCTGACTAGCTGGGCGGGGGTGGGCGGGTGGGAGGGATATATAAATATAGTTTCGCGAACCCCCCCCCACAAATCAACGTAATTAACCAATTAACAACGGTAACGAGCGCCTATGTATGGAGTGGTGTACAGTCAATTGCCCTTCTGGACATTTGCCCTTCGGATATTTGCCCTTCCACCCATTTGCCCACACTACACATGGTATATGGGAAACTAAAAAACATACATCTGGTAGCATCTGACGATTATATTCAAGTTCGGTCTTAATGTTTATGTAGTGTTTTAACAAAAGTTCACAAAGAAAAGACATCAAACTTAAAAAAGAAAAGATATTTTCATGTGGTAGCTGTTAAATTAAAGCACTGAAAACATACATCTGGTCGCTGTTAAATTAACGCACTAATAGTATTTACATGTAGTTGGTCTCACTCTCACTGGTGGAACTATCCCATTGACAGCAGGGGGAGGCTGGATTCGCCTGAAAGTGCCGGACTTTCAGAAAAAAATGAACATGTTACTGTGGATGAAATAAACATTAAGACCGAACTTGAATATATTCGTCAGAAGTTTACTAAAGCCGTTTCCTATATACCATGTGTAGTGTGGGCAAATGGGTGGAAGGGCAAATGGCCAGAATGGCAAATATCCGAAGGGCAAATGCCCGAAGGGCAAATGACTTGAAGGTCAAATGACCTAGACCCGTATGGAGTACACGGAACTAGATGTTCTGTCTGTTGTATTTGTGAACCTTAATGTACAGCAGAGCCTTACCTTGTATCCGGAGACTCATTACTAGCACAATATCAAGACAGAAATCAGCCGACGAACCGATTAATTGCGGGACTAAATGCACCCCCTCTACGGGAACCTACGAAAGGACAAAGGCTAGCGAGGTATTCACTGAGATTTTATGGACACAACTCCAAATATACCCATGTATACCCACATATTAACTTTATATCGTATTCCTTTGCACAACTAAAACTGACATCTTTGGTCGTCTAACATATAGTCTTTGCTTCACATGAACGTTAATTTGAACTGATTGACAGTTTGTGTGGGTGGTTTTGATATAACTGCCTGGAAATATGTTAGAATATATATTATATTTATAAAACACAAAACGACAATATTTCACTAAACATGTACGCAGACCCCTGCTTAGGAAATGCGTTAACATTGATCTATCTGTCATAATTCGGTCTTCAGTTGGCGAGGTGGCGAGATGAAAATTACAACACATATATAAGGGAAGTGGGAAAAGGTGCCGACATACTGGCAGAGCCACATGACTTCACAGAATAGTCTTCCGGTTAACCTATTCTAAAGCACATACCAAGAATCTAACGATTCGTGATATGTGCTGTATGTCAGGTACGCTTTTATTGTACCTGTTCATGTGGCAACTTGGATGATATCGTCCCTAGCACCGGCATAAGCGGTATTAGATACAAATATATAGAGAGCTATGATGGAAATGCTCTGACAACTCGTACCTTGGTACTAATTTGTGAGCTGTTTCGCTGTGACAACACGTACACTGGGGATTGGTGAGCTGTTTCGTCGTCAGATGAAAATGACGGCATTTAACACAAAAGACTAGTCTGTAAGGCCCGATGTCGACCCAGCATGAACTTCCCACAAATGTCAACATATATCAAAGACCAAAAGGTCTGCCTCGGGGACGAAACACATATAAGGGAAGTGGGAAGAGGTGCCGACTTACTGGCAGAGCCACATGACTTCACAGTAGAGTCTTCCGGTTAACCTATTCTAAAGCACATACCAAGAATCTAGCGATTCGTGATATGTGTTGTATCTCAGGTACGCTTTTATTGTACCTGTTCATGTGGCAACTGCCACCATGTGTACATGGAATGGTCACTGCCCACTGCTTCACTGGTGAACATCGCGGGACCCGCTCCCTCTAACCGCCACTGTACGACCAAGGATATATATGACAGTACAGGATCATTGACGCTACACTGATGTCGGGTCAATGGTAGGATGTATACAATCGGAGGCTATGAGAATAGGATCATCTCGAAATCTCAATTTTACAATTTTAACTAAAAATTCAAAATCCTGACTTTGGTCTCTTTCTTGTTTCCTTTTCCCAAAGAAGATGTTTCCAGTCGCCAGTCCGAAACGAATTGATCCCGATGTCGTATTCACAACGAAAGACGAGAAAACATTCCAACATCAAGGGGCGTTACCACCCTTACCACTTCCACCACTGGAGCAGACCTTGACAAAATACTTAGAATCTGGTGAGTAAGACTTATAATTAGGGGGATGATACAAACTGCTTAAAACCTGGCAGATACTACGTATAATCTGGTTGGTAACACTGGAATCTGGACAGTAATACTTAGAATTTGGAGAGTAAAACTTCGAATCCGGAGAATAATACTTAGAATCTGGAGAGTAATACTGAGAATCTGGTGGCTAAAACTTAGAATCTGGAGAGTAAAACTTTGAATCTGGACAGTAATAATTAGAATCTGGAGTGTGAAACTTAGAATCAGGATAGTTTACTTAGAATCTGTGGAGTAAAACTTAGAATCTGGTGGGTAATTATTGAATTTGGTAAGATAATACGTAGAATATGGTGAGTAAAACTTAGAATCTGGTGGGTGAAGTTCTGCAAATCGAGAGGAACTCTTGTTTCCGAAGGATGTTTACATTTCATACCAGAAACGTTTATTGATAGCGATACTCCGGTGGCAGAGTAGAATGGAGCGATATAACGTCGCTATTTTTTCTTGAATTATCTTATTTGTCAAACCTCACGCCCGCGGGTGTTCCATTCTCCCATACCATATATCTGGTACGTCTGGTAAACTATTCATGTCTTACTTGCCTTCAGTTGAAGATGAACTTTTCTCTATGCAGTTCGACCGCATGTTACGGATGAGGAATATAAAAAGACAACATCTATTGTGGAGAATTTTGCAACTGGAGTCGGGAGAGATTTACATAAGAAATTAATAGGGATGGCAAATCATCAAAGAAACTGGGTAAGTTCTAACTTGATCTACTGGCCCCTGCTATGTGTTGCGAAAACGTTGACACAATAAAACCAAATCATAGAAGAGACATGGGATTTTCTGTTCTTTTTCCTCTCAAATTATCTTAGGAGATAATCATCCAATTATTTCCGGGTATCCAAAATCTCGTGTCCCTAACACGCATCCATACCATACGATGTCGCATACAAAATTGACATCTCTTGTCTGTGTTACAACTGAAAGTCTAACATAAAGTCTTGACTTTACAGGAACGTTAATTTGAAATGATTGATAGTTTTGTGTGGGTGGTTTTGATATATCTGCCTGTACATAATGTGAGAATATTTTTTTTATTTATAAAACAAATACATTATATTTTAAAAAACCCACAAAGTGACGATATTTCATTTCACATATACGCAGACCCCTGATCAGGGGGTGCGTTGACATTGAGCTATCGGTCATAATTGAAAGTGTGCCTGTTCGATTATACATAGAGTAAAGTAAGACATAACCTATTCTCTTCCGTCTACAGTTGGAAAGGTGGTGGGATGAGAAGGTGTACCTGGAATGGCGACTGCCCACGGCCCCACTGGTGAACTTCGCTGGACCCGCACCTTCCAACCGTCACTGTACGGCCCAGGAAGGATCACAGGTAGAAAGGGCCGCTCTCCTCATACACTTCATCGTTCAATACTGGAGAAACCTTAGACAGTGAGTGTCGGTCATTTCATCTGCTTAACCTGCTGTACTATAGATGTTCATATCAGGTAACCCATGCATCTGTACTAACACCGTCACATCAAATCTCGATCAAAATTTGCCTGGACGTGTTTGCACCGGTATTCGAGTACATTGGGCGTAGCCGCATATTCCCTGGGTTGTTCTCTTTTATTTGGATGCCGCCAGCGGTTGCCACATGTCAATAGCCCTGCTGCATAAACTTTGTTATGACAGCTGACATAACCCACGTCGACCTCAAAGCTTTCTTTTTGGTGTTAACTTTACGCACATCGCTTCAAATTGCTAGTTTCTGTTTGGGTGTCAATAGAACATTTTTTCTGGTGAGCGCCTGACAGGTGCTTCTGATTGGCAGAATCTACTTACTCACGATAGACACTGAACAGGTCCGAGCACATATTTAAAGATATGTGAACTCATAGCAAAAAGGAACCTTCAGGAATCTTATTATTATTGATCTCTTTTTCTTTCAGAGAACGTCTCCGCCCTGATAGTAGTAAAAAGGGGACATATTTTTGTATGGACCAGTATCGACACGCATTCAACACGTGTCGGATTCCCGGACAAACCATCGACCATTTGAAATGTTCCTTCCAAACAGGTAAACTTTTCGCAGCACAATGATCAGATTCGGAACTGTATTGGGTACATTTTGATATTTTGCTGTTTATGTTTCCGTTTCATTTACTGATATAAGCCCAATCGTTATGGCAAACTCTCATGATAACACGATATAGGCTACCATGCCAACATCGTTGGAAAATATCACCAACCCGTTTGAGGTTTAAAATAATGCTTGAACTTTGTGGTTCTGATCGCTGAATGAAATTATCATTAAAACATAAAATATGATATGAATCGTTTAGCGAAGACGAAGATGATAGATACCAATATATCCTCTTCCATTTTTAGAATCAGAGGGCGACTGTCCTGCTAACGTGGTCGTTTTATGTCGAGGTCGAATCTTTTCATTCGAGGCCGTTGATGAATCTGACCGACCGATGACATCACCGCAAATCGAGACACAGCTGAGGTACATCCGGGAAATTTGTGACGCGTCGCCGCCTGGGCCGGGTGTTGGTAGTTTGACTGGAGACAACAGGAGATCCTGGGCTGAGGTACAACTTGATCCCTATACTCTAAGAATCCATGAACCACATTTATCTTCTGATTTTTACCCCTTGGCCAAACTTTAACCGAAGGGTATTGTCGTCCTCATATACCTCCGTCCGTCTGTCTCTCCATCCGTCCGTCGCAGCGTCCGTCCGTCTGTCCGTCACAGCTTTCTCGTTACCAATATATCTTTAGAACGACTCAGCCTAGGCACACCAAACTTGCAGTGCACATCCATAAGCTAGTGACCCTAAATCCTATTGAATCCGAATCCGATGGACCCGATTGGGTGGAAACTGGCGGCCATCTTTAATTTATGCGAAACCATTAATCTTGTGTATCTCGGATACCATTTCAATGTTCAGTGTGAAACTTGGTATAGATCATCGATGCATCCAGTAACTTCAAAGGAATGACCAAACCAGTTTCCCGGATTCGTTGGAAACCTTGGCGGCCATCTTGAATTTATGCAAAATCTTTAATGATATATATCTCTGATACCGTTCAAGTGCTCGATGTCAAGTTTGGTATACATCATCGATGCATCAAAACACTTACGATAAATGACAGGTCTGGTTTCTCTGATTGGGCAGAAACCTTGGTGGCCATCTTTAATTTATGCAAAATCTCTAATGATGTATATCTCTGATACTATTCAAGTGTTCCATACCAAACTTGGTACACAGCATCGTTGTATCAAGAGACTTTCAATGAATAACGACATCAGTTCTTCTGAGTGTCGGAAAGGAGGGGCGACCATCTTTAATTTATGCGAAATCATTAATGATCTATATCTGATAGTTAATGCTTCATATGAAAATATAAATCTTCGATAAATCAAGAAACTTACAATTAGTGACAACCAGTTCCTCTGATTGGGTGGAAAACTTGATTGCCATCTTTAATTTATGCAAAATCTATACCTCTTGTACTGTCCAAGTGTTTGACGCAAGACTTTGTATACATCACCAATACATTAAGAGACTAAAAATGAATGACAGAACCGTTTCCTCTGATTGACTGGAAACCTTGGCAGCCATTTTTAATTTATATAAAACCATTGACGATTATATATCCTTTGATCAGTATGATACTCATCATACATCATCGATACATCAAGAGACGAGTAATTTTCTCTGATTGGATGGAAAGCTTAGGGCCATTTCTAATTGCACTATTTTTGATAATCTATGTATTTGTCACTTGACTGCTTGATGTTCCTGACATCTTCAAAACAGTACGGTTCGAATTGAATAAATTTTTAATGGCTAGCGCCCAGAACCGAGGTTTTTTTCAGATGCGCAGCTTCGTATTCTTCTCATAATCAGGTACCCTGTCGTCCTCTTCGCTGCCAATTCCGACGTGCAATCTCATCACTGTACTAAGGCCCCCTCCTTCAAATCTTGAATCATCGCCTCCTCTCTCATATACAATCACCCCCTCCTTCCAATATAAAATCAGCCCTTCTCCCAATATAGTCACCGCCTCCTCCAAACATAAATTCATCCTCTCCTCCCAATATACTCACGCTCTCCACCCAATATAGAATCTCCCCCTCCTCTATATAATCACCCGTCCTTCCAAAATGGAATCACCTCTCCTCCCAAAATAGAATCGCCCGCCTTTTTCTAATATAGAATCAGCCCCTTTTCCCAATAAAGAATCATCACTTCACTGAATATAGAATCACCCCCTCCCCTATAGAATCACCCCCTCCTCCCAATATTGAATCAAACCCTTCTCTCAACATAGAATCTCCTCATCCCCTCAATATAAAATTACATTTGTTTGTTCTTTTCTGTTTTGTCTCATTATGTGATTGCTGATAAGCTATATCCGTGCCGTGTTACTCAAAGGCGTATTGATACCGTCATGGTGGGTTTTATCACATAAACATAGGCCAGAAATTTATTTTCAGAATCGAAATCGCCTTATTTCCTTACATCCGGACAATTGGCGCCACCTTGATACTATTGAGCGATCCATCATTGCTGTGGCGTTAGAGGATAGCTCACCCGGAGATGAAATCCAGGTTAGTTCTTATGTTCTCATTGTCGTCTCAATCTGAATCCTGATGATCAGTTTACCTTCTGGCCTATCATAATCTCATTGAAACCAGATCTTTAAAAAAAACCGCCTCCATCTTAGTTGTGGCTGATTTAAGATCTGGGAAGGAAACCCATGTTTCCGTGTTCGGTAAGATAGCTGTCGGCAGATCAAGGTCACACAACTGGCCCGTCTCACTTTACAGCGACTGGGCGACAGGTGTACGGTATAAGTAAAACTCATCATCTCATATATTTTAACTTGTTTCATCAGATCATATTTTGTTCTCTAGAAACCATGATGATATTCGTTTAATATAATAGAATTTAGATATATGTGTCAATTCCAGGAGACATTTCTCTATTCATAATATCTTGGGGAAAACCTGTCATTCCCACGCATTTGTGGCCTGACCTTGACCTTTTCGAACATACATTCCTAAATCGTGGAGAAGCTCTGTGATTGGTCACTGCTCGGAACACGGAAATAGGGTTGTTGAGCTCAGATCTACATGATAGCTATGAGCGACAAGTAAAGATGGGGAGCGGTTTTTGTAGATCTGGTTTCAATCAGATTGGGTCGATCAGAGTTAGGTAATGTCTGTCGCAACCAACAAATACGGGTCTGCAGGGTAGGTAGTTGTTTTCGCACTTCACAGCTGAGACGTCTCCTTTAAATACTTTATCGTTATTTCGGAGTACGATTTTGTGGAATATGCGGGTTACAGGCAAAATAAAACAGCACACTGCAAACGATATGTTCCAAATATTGTAAAGACAAAAAAGAGGATTTAGATAAACACAAGTGGGTTTAGAAATGTAAATAAGACCTAAACCTGTTGACGCTTGAATATGTGGTCAAACTGTATCTCGTGTATGTGTTAAAACCCTAAACATATAGTTTGCAGTTTAGTGAATTGCAAAATTAGAGTGTAGTACCTACTTTAAAAATGAAATCCCAGGACGTAATGTCTCGAAGATACCAGGTATTCCGTTCCAAGATTTGATCCTCAGAGTAAATTATACCCCACCTTAGTCTTCATTGAGTAATGTTTCATTCTTCTCCCAAAGGTAGAACAAGAAGCGTTAGCGGGCGACGCTACAAATCGCTGGTTCGATAAATCTTTCAACTTTATTGTCTTCAAAAACGGACTATCAGCTGCCAACTGCGACGTAAGTTTAACGATTTCTGTCTACCATATATGTTTCCGTGTAATATGTTTAAATTTGTTATCCACACACTGTGGGACTGGATGGAACGAACGGCAGCGAACCTATTGAACCTATTTCAATACATGACGTTTTTGAATGTGACCAGAGTTGATCATGTTTTCAGCCTGTTATACATGTATAAACAGTTCAATAATCGAAGCGTGGCAAACACTTCCCATTTCTTCAGTTGATCAAGAAATCGAATATTATGGAGCTTGGCAGTGCACCTACTACGTGATTAAAATCAAACCCGAATGTCACCCCCTCCCCAAAGAAACTTTTTTCTTTACTTCCGTGACGCTTACTAGATGGATCAGATTCACGATCTAGCTATATTCACCATGTAGTGAACTTGACTAACGCAGATGGAATAAGATCCCATCCAAAACCAGATCTGAAGTCAAACTCTCCTGAAGTCAAACTGATTCCTCCATTTGATAACTTTGATAACTTTAATCATGATGTTTAATTTCCATTTCCGTTATAGCACACTGGATTTGAGGGTATGGTTCTTGTCTCATGTATGTACTACATGGACCTTTGTTTCCAACGGTGTGGTGGGAAGTGGCAGGTATGTTTGAAGAATAGATCCAGGGACGAGGTCGTTATGAGAGACTAATTCACACTGGAGATTCAATCATTGGAACTCTCGGGGTTTTGTCGAAATAATTGGAACTCTCGGGTCGGCAACGCTATTCATCGGGTAAAAATGGCGCATTCGGAGCGAAAATTGCTGCCCAGCAAGAATAAAATTTGGCCCGAGTTGGAAGAGCTATTAGTGTATCTAACTCATGGTACCCACCAGCTGGTGATCCGTATAGTTAGGAATCTTTCGGGGTAACGTAAAGGGTGCGTTGGCATCTGGGGTTTACTGGCGAAGCTCCACAAATCCGCTAGCCACACAAGCCTTCGAGCTTTTGGCGGTAGTCGAGTGTAAACGTGCATTAAATCCCAGCCCCGGCTTTATCTTCATGCGCACCATCAAGAAACTCATAGTACACTTTGGTTTGCGATCAAACTATCAAACATTATCATTCGGTAAACGGATCTAATGGGTGGGGGGAGTCGTACTCTCGAATGATCATGTCGAAGTATTTTCATTTTAGCCATATTCCTGCTCAATCATAAATATTTGTCGATCACGCCATATATCCCCCTACATGTACGTAGGAGGGCCTGCCGTTGTTGGGCACCACCTATCAAATCCCGGACGAGCCCCCAACTGCATAGAGATTTGCACGTCAACACGGACTGTGAGATATACACTGGTATAGCATTGAACAGTAAGACTGTATTTCACATTTATTTGTTGTAATGACCTTACTTAATTTGTATATGATTTTAGTATTGTAAATAAATATTTGATTGTTAATCCTTGACTTCACAAAAGTTTTCTGTTACGTTTTTTTCTATTATCGTTTATGACGTAACAGAAATATGCAAATTTTATGAGGCTTGAGGATATGTTAAATTGTAATTATTCGTAAACCAAAGGTAATGTGCTAATAATTGACATTCTTAATAAAAATTGTGTGCATCTTCGCATGACTGTCAACGACTTGATTGTCAATTAGCCGACGGCTCTGGTGACAACTATTCTGATTTTTTACCTCGTTGACAGATTTCATTTTGGAAATATGCAGTAGTTTTTAATGAGGAACCAGTTTACAGGGGATTTAATAATAGATTACCGTTTGTGGCTAATGTGATGTTTACAAACACGCCATGTTGCTCTGTCAAATGTGAAGCTGAACAGTTTTGTTGTGTCTGAAGTTGCAAACTTGTAAGTTTAATTTTGACTGACATGCTAATCTCTGATTGGGTGATGGGTTTTCAAACAGCCACTCAGCCAATGAGAATCAGAGAAACACACCACATAAAATAAACATGTTATTAGAAGTTGGCAACTTCAGATAAGAGGTGCAGAGTTACATGTGATGTTTTGATTCAGTCTAGGCATGTAATTTCTTGTCACTGAAAATTATATAGGTAAACTACTAGTATTATAAATCGTCTGTAATATTGTTCCTTCTTCATAGCTTGATGTATTTCATAAAAGTTTTTGGGCTATAAACCATGGTGTAATCGATCAATTCAGTACAATTTTTTTGGCTACATTACTTCAACAGCAAACGAACATTTGGCTTCTGAATGTTGGCTATTGGTTGTGACTTTTGAATCACTTGAAGAAGTATACCATTTACTGATTTTAGGCTTGAACAAGGAAAGCGCCCCCGAAAAAGGCGTGTAGCGAGCCTGACGATTGCTCAAAGCGCGATAGGCCCGGTCACCTGTGCCCGACAATTTATCTTTATATACTTTAGATACTTTATTTGCACTATTATACCCGAAGGCTAAATGCACCACATATAGAAAACAAACAACACTGTGGTATATAGAAGTGGATAATCCTTCATTGCAAAAATATGCGAATGGTGCCCTTTAACCCTTCTATAATTGTACCTAGAAAAAAAAGTTAAACGATTGCCTGTCGTTGGCAATCATATGACTTTTATCATATTACACCTTTTTGAGAAGCTCGGAGTATCGTCTTTGAAACTGTGTAGACGACCATAATTTCGTCCCATTGATATTCACGGCAGTGTTGAGATCAGCTGGAACTGTCAAATTATAAAGCTGGTTCATAAACGCAGGTGCATATTCTATAGTGTCATACATTTTATACACTCCATTTTTAAACTGTTCTTACGAAGTAAAAATGCTGTGTGTACGTCTCTGGGATGTATCAAACTTGAGGGGATAAACAACCAGGCGAATTAAATATACTTTTTATTTAACATGATATGTCCATGCGGTTTGTAAGCAAATTAAAATATAAAGTAGATGGTGTAGAGAACTTAATTTACCAAATCACGTTTGCAAAAGATACTGTCAGATTTAGAAGTCCAACCAAAAACTACTTCACGAGGCGAATACACGACAACGGCTCGTGAAACAATAACAGACGATAATCGGTACGATAATTTCTTACATCTGATAAATTTGAGACTACCGGAAAACCTAAATTCGACGATGCGTTAATACATGTATGCAGTATTCATCCAGTAATGTTGACATCGCCAGAGAAAAGAAAATATTTTGTCATGATAACCCGAGAGTACGACGACTCCCACCCGTTAGATCCGTTTATCGAGCGATAATGTTGAACTACAGCCAAATGAGGGCGAAACAACGTTCGACAGTTGATAATTTGATCGCAAACCAAAGTGTACTATGAGTTTCTTGATGGTTCGCTGTGAAGATAGAGCCGTGACTGGAATTTGATGCCCGTTTACACTCGACCTAGCGCCAAAGTTCGAAGGCGTGTGTGGCTAGCGCACCCTTTACGTTAACCTGAAAGATTCCTAACTATACGGATCACCAACTGGTGGGTACCCTAAGGTACGTACAATAATGGCTGTTCCACCTCGGTCCAAGTTTTATCGATGGGCAGCAATTTTTGCTCCGGATCCGCCATTTTTACCCGATGAATAGCGTTGCCGACCCGAAAGTTCCAGTTATTTCGGCAAAAACCCGAGAGTTCCAATGATTGAATTTCCAGTGTGTAATTGGGACAAAACCCTAGTGACATGTCGTATAAAGAACACAAAAGTATAAGTTCCTCAAAAGAACTGGCGTATTCTGGTGCGGTTTTAGTCCCAATGGGATACAGTTGAAAAGCGGAAAATGAAATATTTTACTACGAATTAGTAATTTTGCTGTTATCATTATCTTGTATCTTTCTTGGTAATTATCGAGCAGTGGGTCTCGGCTTCTTAAAGTCGTGGATTTGTTCAAAATCGGTGATTTTCAGTGAAAACAGCACCCTTTTCTCCCTGTATACTCACGAAGCCAATCCATAAGGAAAAAATACGTATTACATCGAAATGTTTGTCATGCCAATAGGTAGTTGTCCAAAGACCATTTTTGTTCTCGACTTGCTTCGTATGTTTACGGAGAGAAAATGTGCTGTTTTCACCTTAACATTGACAATTTTCCAATCATTTTGACAATGTATCCGCACCTCATAAGGGGCAAAATCCTCGCTAAAACGCGACAGGTCCTTTGGCGATAAATATCCTCGAACTGATAAAAAGTCAAATATACGATTGCAGTGCGCAAGAACTTTGGCACTGCATTTCGTAACTTGTGTCCAATTGTTCCTGCCCCGTATGAGCGCCGTGTAAAACAATATCGACATGATGGTCATGTGATCAGTCATAATCAAAGCCCGACTCGGGTGCTTTACTCAAAAAAGCAATCTGAAAATTCACCGAAGGAAATGTTAAACTGGAATAAAAGGCGGAATGAAAAGAAAATGACGATGATGTATTGGCGGGGTGATGGCTAAGAATGTCCTGGTTATTAGTGTCCCTTATCTGGGACACCGGGGATTTACCTGGGGTGTCGTTGTTCTCACTCCAGGCCATGGTAAGGATAGGCTTCAGCCCCTCAGAGAGCTTGTCTTAAGGGGCGACTAACTGGGGCACCCGTGGGGTTCCCAGGCGTGAAAAGGAATAGGAACCAAACGTCGTGATTTGACTGAAATAGTGTTGAAAGAGACGTTAAATCTTATTAACCTTCTTAGCTTCCATATAGTTTTATCTTGAAATAAACAACTGCCAGTGAGCTGAAATTGTGTATCCGAAATTGACTTGATTTACATACATTACATCATGTTAAATTCTTGCTTCTGATACATGTGCAGGAGTCCCAATCTAATTAAAATTAAATCCTATCTGCTCCCCATTTGGATATTGTCGCCTATACAGCGACATATACGATTGAGGAGCATTGATAGGATATTAATTTATTAAGATTGCAGGAGTCCAATCTGACATTCGTCAATAAATCTTCCAAGAAAAAAAAATTGTTGTGTCAATAATGTTATATACGTTTGTGTGTTAGGTCATGAGAAATGCATGAAATTTATCCATAAAAGTATATGGAAAGTCATGGAATCTCAGTCCTCTGAAGGTGTAAGAACTCTGGTGTATACTTGTCCCATATGTTTGATCCGGCCCTTCAACTCTTCCTCGCAGGTCATTTTGATAAAAAGTTCACTGCCATTTTAAATAACTTATAACATTCTAAACAGGGGACGATGGAGAAGAGGGCGCAGCCAAAACCAACAGAATTACAGTTCCATTTGAATGAAGCTCTGCTGGAATCGATCCATCAAGCCAGACTGTTAAACAAGGCTCTGGTGAGTTTATTCCTGATTCATCCATTCTTACATTACACTCTTAAAACACTAATGTTAGATTTAACATCTAGAGTGTTGGAGAAGGGAAAGGACTTAGAAAGAGTTGTATTCACCACATTTAAGTGTTGGATACAACAGCTTAAAATGTTGCATTTAACACTTATATGTTATAAATACAACACTTTCTAAATGCTTTCCCTCCTCCAACACTCTAGATGTTAAATCTAACATTAGCGTTTTAAGAGTGTATCTGCAATGTCTGATAGTTCACAGTATGAAGTTGTATCATCAGTTGCATAATCAAGCCAATGGAACTGGCTTTATCCTAGTCTTAATAAGAAAAGTGAATCCTAAATCGCCTCTTATATAAGACTGTCGACATGCAATCTTGATAAATTAAGATTTTATTAACGCACCTCACCCCCATTGTGTATATCGCTGTGAGATCTAACGATCTTGTATTAACGCGAGATTCCACTAATCATGATATGCTTAACCACACTATATCTTAGGGTTAAGCTTTACTGGAAAATGTAAAAATTAAACAGATGGCCGCACTGATGTCATTTTCCGAGAAGGCAATTTTCGGCCGATTTTTTTTGGAAATTATAATTTATTAAATTTTCTTCTGAAAACTGCATGATAAATTTCTAAATAATTATATGAAAATATGCAGATATCTTTTGTCCATTTCAGGCTGACAATATAGAATTGCGGATATGTGACTTCACGGACTACGGCAGGTCATACTTGAAAAAGCACAAACTTCATCCAGACACTCATGTACAGCTGGCTCTGCAATATGCTTATTATAGAACTTACCAAAAGTGAGATTTCATGGTTACTTTTTAATTTTCAAATGACATATTCCTGGATTTTCAGGGCTTTGAATAGATAGAAGAAAATGTATTCACTCGGGACACATGAGTGTAGGGCCTATCATCACCAGAGCTCATCTTAGGAAGGTTCGGGAGTGTTTTGCCGTCATTGTGAACATTCGGTTGTTTCTCTGTGTATGTGGGGTGGGAGATGTCGAAATATCGAGTGACTTTACTCCTTCTCGGGAGTATCCTGTTCATCTCATATTCAGGGTCCAAGCATTACAAATTTGATTAGGCTCTCCGGCTGGACAGGTTCCACTTCTGGGTTATGGAGACCCTAATTTTCAACACTGTCGCAGTCGCGTCTTTTCCCGTGAAGTAGTCTTTCGTTATTATTTTCATGTGTTCGCATACTGCATGTGGAGTATATTTTCAGAGCAGATATGTGTCGAAGTAGTATTTACATATTTGTCAAGATATTACCGACGGTGAATAAGCTGCAATTTTCTGGAACGAATATCGAGAAGTCTGTGTATAATTTTGTATAGTTCAATTTACTGCAAGACAATCGCGAAACCGTGTATGCTTGCCTATATAACTTTAAATAGCATGAAACCATATCCACTAGAAGTTGAAGCCGAAATATTTCAGCAATTTCAGTCAGAATCGTTGATCTGACTTACGGTCTTGTTCATTGGTTTCCATATAATATGTCGGTCACAGGGGAGGAAACACTTCAAACTATGGCTTCGTTTAGATCTCCCATTTACAAGCATGTGATAATTCTAGTACCAGAAATTGCCCTAAATGGTCGACCACGTGCCACAAAAATATTCATATGCGCAAGGGTTCTATAAATCTGTCACACATCTCATGGGGTTTTCATAACCGCAAGCCGGAACTACACGACCCTTGGGCAAACTGTTTAAACGAAAAGCTGATACGAAAAGTTTGAAAATTAGTATATATTGTTCTGCTTTCTATTATTATCAGACCAGCGCCTACTTATGAAACTGCTACAACCCGTAAGTTTTGGCACGGGCGAACGGAGACTGTTAGATCCTGTACGATGGAAGCCTTGCAGTGGAGCCAAGCAATGTGCGATCCAGCGGTCTCCGTAAGTATTTTAGGGTCCGTCGCGTCACGAACTGTCCATCACAATCAGCCAATTCTAAAAAATTCGAGTTACTAGTTGAATCGCTTTATTCAGCAATCCAACCGCCATAGATGAGATGTCTAGATCGCATCAAGGCTATATCGAACGAACCACAGTGGTCGGCTGTAGTCACAACATTTCCCCGGACTGAGTTGTGGCGTGAAGTGTATGTCTTGACGAGAACGCACGAACTGTTCACAGCTCCAGTTTTAGATGTATATTTTTAGCGAGAATGCACGAACTGTTCAAAGCTACAGTCTTGGATATATATTTTTAGCGAGAGCGCACTAATTGTTCACAGTTCCAGTGTTAGGTGTATGATTTTGGCGAGAAAGCATGAACTGTTCCTAGCTCCAGAGTTATGTGTTTTCTTCTTTTTCTGGCGGGAACGAACTATTCATAGTTTTGCCGAGAACGCACGAGCTGCTCTCGGCTACAATGGCAGATGAATGTTCTTGGCGAGAACGCACAAACTGTTCATAGCTCCAGTGCTCCTCACGACAACGCACGAACTGTCCGTAGCTTCAGTGTTAGATGTATAGTTTTAACGAGAACGCACGAATTGTTCATACATGTAACGCCAGTGTTGGCTGTATACCTCTAGCGAGAACGCACGAATTGTTCATAGCTCTCGTGTTAGATTATGTTTTTCGCGAGAACACACGAACTGTTCAAAGCTCCAGTGTTGGATGTATATATTTTGCTAGATCGCACGAACTGTTCACAGCTCCAGTGTTATATGTAAGTTTTTTGGCGGAAACACCCGTACTGTTCACATCATCAGTGTTAGATGTATATACTTTTCTTAGCTCTTGTGTTAGATGTATGTTTTGGTGGAACCACACGAACTGCTCACAGCACTGGTGTTAGATGTATGTTTTGACGGGAACGCCCGAACTGTTCGTAGCTCCATTGTTAGATGTATATTTTTGACAAGAACGCACGAATTGTTCATACATGTAACTTCAGTGTTAGATGTATATATTGCAATGTTCATCTAAATTGCTTTTCGAGAGGTCCTGCAAGATGCTCAAGTCCATACAAACTGATATTATTTGTACAAATAGTTATCTTTTCGCAATTTACAGTCGCAAAGACGCCTCAAGCTGTACATGAAGGCTGCAGAAAAACATAACAAACTTATGTCGGAGGCACAAAATAACCAAGGTAGGTGCACCATATCCGAACTTGAATGAACACTGTTTTATGTCGAAAATATAAGACGACGCCAATTTCCTCATCATATAGCCTATCATCATATCGGCGTTTTATGTCGACTACCTGTAGTAATTTGTAATGGGGTGCGATCGAAATGCTTAAATTAACATTATCATTATAGGTACGAGAGTAATTTTCAATTATCACGAAATACATTATCTTGTTTGATCAGAGCAATTTTTAGGCACTGGCTTGTAGGGTTTCTTGAAGGAATGCATTTGCGTGAAATGCATCACTTCTATATGCTGTTATCTGAGAACGCCAAGATTCTTAGCATGATACTCTTGATACTCTTAGCATACGACCCAATAATGTGTGCTATGCTGATTGAAGAATTTTTATAAAGCCTAATAGTTGATTGACGCATTTGATGGGGGACGAATCTTCGTTAAACCGCGCCACGTCCTTGATAAGATGTTACAATCAGGTGGGTGCTGTATATACTCATCATTTTGGCAGGTTGTGACCGTCATTTGTTTGGACTTTACGTCTTGTCGCTGGAGGAAGGGTTACAAACACCTGAATTATACACAGATCCTGCATACAGCAAGAGGTTAGTTTGTCATCTCGGAATGTTCTTGTCTAATCCTTCCCGGAAGTTCAAGGATTAGTGGGACATTTTCTAGGTAAATGAAATAACCAGTGGCTAAACAGCTACAAATATGCAAATATGGGCGTATGGCAAGAATTTATAGGGTGGATGAACGGGTGACCATGTATCTACCATATACTCATGTCAAGATTAATGAATTCTTTTTTACGCCCGCCCAAAAGGCGAACATATGATGTAATGGCGGTTTCCGTCCGTCTGTCCGGATGTCCGTCTCCCGTATCCGGTCTATATCTGGCACAGTTTTCTATCTACACTTCCATTTTTGGTAAGTGGCCGTTCGTGTCCAGTCTCAGTGGCCGTTTTTATCCACAGTTGCATTTTTTTTGTGAGTGGATACACTAAGTGGAGACGATGTATCGCGTACAGAAATTGAGGTCGCGGACAGAGGTAAAAGGTCACTGTGAGCTAAAAATCAGGAATTCATTGATCATTGACAGTTTCCTGTCTACTGTTCCAATTTTTAGTGAGTGGATACCCAAACGTAGGTCGAGGTCGGAGGTCAGTGTGGCCCCAAAATCAGGAAATTATTGAAAATTGCTAATTTTTTTGTGAGTGGATTAAGGGGGGGGGAGATGTGTTGCATACAAACAATTAGGTCAAGGCCAGAAGTCACTGTGACCCCAAAATCAAGAAATCATTAAAAATATAATTTGTGTGTGCCAGTATATACATTAGGACATGTGTCATGTACTAAAATGTAGGACAAGGTCAGTGTTACCCCAAATTGTGATATTCTTAAAAATCGTGATTTTGTGTCTGTAGAGGGAGACGATGGGTCATGTGCCAAAATTTAGGTCAAGGTCAAATGTCAAGGTCACTGACCCCAACATCAGGAAATCATAAAAAGTCACATTTATATGCCCATCGAAGACAAGATCGTATAATCCGATGGAGAGTTCTATCCATCTATGCATCCTTTAACATGTGCTGTCCGTGCGATATCTCCTGTTCCAAGGTATGGATTGGTATCAAACATTAGGTGTACCTTACTCGTTGGGCAAAAAGGGAACCTGTTCATTTTGAGGTCAGTAGGTCAAAGTCACAGTCCCCCAAAACTGAATCCAGTTTAACTGACTATTGTTAGGTTTGGCTATTCAGAGTTGTCTCCCCTACATGTATATGACATTTGTCCTTTGGAGTTGTCTTCCCTGTTTGATTCATGTATGAAACAGCTACATTCAGTTAAACGTTGTGAAATAAAAACCATCCATTTACTATTTTTACTGGGAGAGGGGACCTTTCTGAACTTTATGTTTGTTTATTAACCCAAGAACAAAGTTTTAATTCATCACTTTCTTCACATTTTTCTTCCTTCATGGAAAATTTTCTCTCCTGAAGGGAATCTATTTGAAGGAAAATTAATACCTTCTTGTGTTTGACTATTGTCGATTTCATTGTTGGATATGTGAGCTGTCGGCTCTTGTTTCAAGGTCACCCAGTCACCAAGAGTTAAGACCCTTTTAGAGTATCATTCAATATAAGGTGTCATAAATGTTACGTTCTCGTAAGCATAAAATCTTAGACCTTTCTCTGGATTGCCAGCTACCGATGGGGATCAAGGCAAGTAAACAACCTTGAAATCTGGACAAAAGTAATTCCAGATGTACGGGCGTATTGGGCTCTTGTTTGACAAGATTTATTTCTCACTATAATCGCCAATCGGATAGGATCAGAATTTTGAGGGTTAATGATATAAACTGTTTTTATGATAAAACTTAATAAACTTTATATCCAATTATTTTCAAGATGACACTTTCTCGGTAAAGCACAACTACGTGTGTTGGATGGGTCAGTCTCGTGCGTGACTCGAACCCGCGCCCTCAGAGTTTTACAACCAATCCCCAGCAGTAAATGCAAAGGCTTTAGACCACTCGGCCACCTCAGCAGTTTAGATTGCGTTTATTAGTCAGACTGCTCCTCCCATTAAGATGGGCATTTTTAACCCTTCACGCACACTTTACTTAGCTTCCGTGATTGTGGAGACCAGGAAGATTTGTCACAGAGAGAAACTATTTTATCACAGATGGTAAGATTTATTAACTAGTGCGGCCGATTTCAAGCCGCAAAGGCAGGCCTATCCCAGTGATCTGTAATTCCAAAATCTTCATATCAAGTAGTTTGAGTCAACATATATGGAATAAGGCCTGGTACTGGAGAGAGTATTGCAGTATACCGGTGCAAAGTGGCGCCTTTTGAAGCTTTGGATTACAGAAGCTGATGTCCGCGACATGTATTCATACAGATATGCGGAAGGGGAGAGTATCGTACAATGTTTATATGTCATAATATCGGCCTCTTTTCTCTGTATAGTGGTGGCGGTGGTAACTTCATCATGTCGACAAGTTTCTTGGGATACACGCCAGTTCACGGTGGCTGTGCTCCAATGTGTGAGAATGGATACCTCATCGCTTATTGTATCGAAGACCAAAGGTTAGTATATTACTTTCCTATTAGAGGGGGGCATATAGCGATCGCTTTGTTCGTCCGTCTGTCCATCCGCCTGTCCGTCCGTCTGTCCGACCGAGTTTCTTGTCCGCGCAATATCTCGGTTAATATTTGATGGACAGGATTGAAACTTGCATGGAATGTGGCCAGTACCTCGTAGTTGTGCAGCGTAGAGGGTTTTTTCCGAGTTCCGGTATAATTTTCAAGAGTTATGGCCCTTTTTCTGAAATTTCTGTGAATGGGACTTGTCCGGGCTGGATCTTGGTAAATATTGTATGGATAATTATACAATTGAGAAAACTCTGATTGCTTCCTTCCTGTGGTCTTTTTCAGCCCGGATGGATAATCGATCTGTAGCTGCACGATACATCTAATATACACCACTTAGCCCAGCACATTCAAATAGCCAACACATTGTTTGTACAGATATTATATTCATGGAACTGCTCCCCTTGAAAACATTTTTCATTGAATTAATGGAATTTTATATAGTGTTTTGAAACAAATCGAAACAAACATCTGCTATTGTTTTACGACTGTTGGGTGTCTCAATGGGCCCGTGAGCACATTTATATAGCTCATGATCACATATTGTTTGTAAAAGTAGTTTACATCGGTGGAAATGCTTTCCTTGTATCCATTTTGTGTAAAGTAAAGATGGTTTTAAATAGTGTTGAAAGAAAAGTGAAACGCACATCTGCTTCTGTATGTAAGATTATTGCCATGTGTCACAATGAACCTAAGGCCTGGTAAACACGACCAAGTTTTCCTTGACAGGTGAGACTGAATTTATGGAAGTCTGTAGTGACCATTAGCTTTCGTACAAGCTTGTATTACAGACGATGACCGTTCCAGAGCAGGATATAGCGAATAACTCTAAGAGTCTTCCACAAATTTGAGCTCACTTGTCAAAAAAAAAATGGGTCGTGTGTACCACGCCTAACACATTCATTTAACTTCGAGTCGCACTTCGTTTGTGCGACGGAGTTGACTGATGCAGTCTTGTTCCTGAGAAACCAACGTCTCTCTTCCAGGCAGACCAAGAGAGATGCGAAGAAATCTCCCTTTCCTAATTTAATTTTTAGACAAAAGTTTGCCCCTGTGCTCCGGCCGCCGGGTGCATTGACGCATGACTCAGTGTAAATTTGTGGTTCGTTCTTTTCCACTTCTTCCAATGCCTACATTTATGGACAATATTGATAACCAGTGATAACTGCAATATTTTCGATTTTAATTTCCAAAATTATCATCAATTTAAGCATAATGGTCTTGAAATAATATAAGGATAATTTGATGCATATATATGGTACTTGCAACAGTTAAATGTAGGCATAGGTGGGGGAGGAAAAGTACGTACCACAGATTTACACCGGGAGTCGTGCATCAAAACCGGTGCAAATCATTGTCCGGAAGAATTAAATAAGGGAATTCAGATTCAAATCATCGCATGAAATATATATTGCGGATCGCCATTTCAGATGGAAAGTTTGTCAGAAAAGTGACACAAAAACAATATGTCGAGTTGTGAAATTATAATTAAAGGAGTACTTGCCATATTTTATATAGGTCCCTATTACAAAGGTTAGACTCTTAAAGAAATATAACCAACTATTTTACTTTCGTTTAGGGTGATAACCTATTATTTTTATTGCAATTTGTGAAGCCATGTTTCTGCTTTGAGGTCGACGTTAGACTGGATTCAGCCCCTGTTTCATAATGTATTTTAAACGGGAAACAAGAGGAAGTAACTCTGCCTATTAAGAAATGCTTGAAACAGGGACTGGACGGAACGTCACAAGGGAGCTAACTTTGCAAGAAAAAATGCACAATATACTGTGCATTTTTTGTCACCAATAAAAACTCCGTATTCTGACCCCGCCCCCAACTCAAAGGATTTGATTGGTTCGTTCATATACGCACGCTGGAAGCAATGCGTTCATGTGACGTCAACAATGAGAATGACGTTACTACCATGACCTCAACAATGGGAATGACGTTACTGCCGAGACGTCACAGTATGGCGTTAGAATGAAATTGATACAAATGTTGCGACCGAAGGTAAAAACATGTCAATCGTCCAGACTAACCACGCCTCCAGATGGAATCTTTACACGACGAAACCCATCAAATCGTCCAGTCTCTATTTTAAAAATCATTTTTTTCATTTTTTTGTCTTTTTTCATTTTTTTTATTTACTTATCAAACGTATATATAAATAGTACATATGAAATAGAGACTCATCCAGTCTAGGTCGACGTGAGCGCTGCCATATTGCCTGTGGGATGACGTGACTGATGACGTCAGCATTCAGGACAGCGTCACGGCTAACACTTGACTCAGGGACGTTCCAACTACGGACATTTGAATTACTCTGGGTCCCAATTTTAATTCGAGGAAAAAACTGGCTCGGCAAATCCCAAGGGGATAATTCATAAAAGTGAATTGGTTTACGGTATCTCCGCCAACGTAAAAAATTCTTCCCCAAGTTTTTCAACTGAGACTTGCCCTATTCAATTTGGACAAAATTTGAAACTGAGCAGTCAACTAAAAGAGCGTCCTCCGCAATTGTCCAGTGATTTGAGTTGAACGACTGATTACACTTGAACTACTAAAAGTCAACTAGAACGTCAGCGAATTTACTGAATTCCTTCTCGTGCGAATTATCGGCATAACCAACATGATCAACCTTAAATCTCCATGGCGTTGTGACGTTTTTTGATGAGTATACACTCACTTCCGCTCATCTAAAAACGTCACGCAGAGGTGCAATGGCGGCGCCCAGTGCACGCCGTGGCGAGCAACAAATATTCAATATTTTTTTTATTTCGCATTCTGTAAACATAAGTTTTATATAATAAGGTTTGGAATACGATTGCTGATAAATATATTCACACCCAAAAATAAGGTAACTACGCCTTTAAAACAAAATGGATTCAGTTAGTGGGGAACGCTTTCAACGGATTCTTTGAACACCGTCCGTAACCTATATATAAATAATATGACATAAACAAGCCGTATTCAGATTGAGTATTAAATAAGTAAGTATTTATTATCTGAATGGTCACCCGGAGTTTATTGTATTTTAATTTTTTTCCTAGATTGACAACAACAGTGACGTCATTGGTTAGTGACAAGGAAACGGATTGCCACAAGTTCACGGAGACCATACACGAGGGTTTGCGAGAAATGGCGGCTCTTGTGGAAAACATGGCTTCCACGGCCAGACTCTAATACAGACCCCTGGGATTGGCCATTGTGTACCGACTATAGTGACCTAGATTGTTCATTCAATTACCATGGTGGATAAACAGAGAAATGTCCACGCATGGTCCTACCATCAAAACCCATCACTTCTAACCGACTTCAGGCAGTTTGTGGAGCCGAATTCGGCATGGGCGCCATCAACCTGGAACTTGACTTTGCATCAAATTACTATCTCCTGGGTGTAAAGGACAAACTCATAGGATTACATAAATGCTTGCATTATTCCAATGTTCCAAACCGCATTACCTCATTATAATGGACCCTCATTCAACAATTTATTCCATTGCCCTGTATGTGTTAGGTTTTATCAATATGGCATCCGATACATAACAGAGCAAAAAATAAAACAATGACATAGATTGATTTATTTCAATCAGGGAATATGATATGTAATTACATTCAAGTTATAAATTCTTATTTGTACATTGATGGTGTTTCTTGCTTCCTTGACAGGTACAAATGAAAATACACGTCCGTATTTGGACGTTATATTAAATTGAATAAATACACATGTATAAGATTCCTAAGCTCAAAATTGTGTATGAGTAAGGATCTGTGAACTCATGGACAGCACAAGAAGTCCCAAACTGAGTGAAGGATACACTCATTTAATCCGCGTCAGACCTGCATCCATCAGTCTCCTTGATCCACGCTGATTCCGAATATTTCCCCCTTGGCAGCTAGGGGGCGCTTTGGACATCAACTATCGAGAGGCAATGGTGATCGATTTTATAAACCGCTACCCCAGCGACCGAAATGAAAACGATAGCCTTCTACACTTCACAGCCCTAGTTCAGATTGATGGTACAATGTTATTATTTCACGTGTCAATAATTTTATAACACATTTGTTCTGTGGTTCAAGCTGTTTTTGATGATGTTTCAAATGTCCCTGTATTCTTGGGCTGTGAAGATCGATCATCGGTGCACCCATTCAACTTCAGGATCGAGTGAGAGGCGCCAGTCTGGTGGGTCTCAAAGAATATAAGCTTTCGACCGATTCAAAACCAGAGTGCGAATTTAAGATTTTTTGTTGTATGTTTGTCTGCAGTATCGCGTGTTCAGCTATCAACCAACAGGCGTTAATCAAATTAATAATAAGTTCAAATAAATAACTTTGCGTTGTTGAATTATTCGGATTCTTCACATCGCAACAGATATTTAAATTGTTCTTTAATTGCTGCAAAGCATAGAATGTAGCATTTAGAGTCGGGGGGTGATTCGTTGTAGCGGTCATATACAATGATATTGTCCTATGTGTATAAAACTCCTGCTGGTTTGGGTGCCCGAAGAGAGTAGAGTACATCTGTCAGCCATTCGGGAGACATGCGCAGTACCCGGAAGAGCGTCTTGGCGTCCCATCCTACTTTGTACCTGGCTTTTGGATATTTGGCCGTCAAAGCATGCACGTAGGCGTCAACAACTTTGTACGTGGCCTTTGATGGTACCCGTTGCAGAAGATCAGTTGATGTGCTGATAACTGGAAGTCAATCCATACGTCACAGAAGTATTAATCGAAACATTGATGGCCTTCATAATGACAACATCTAAGCCCCTTATATATAATGTCTTCTACACGTACATATATTGAAGCCTAACGGTTAACAGAATAATTACTTTGATTTATTTTCCTCGGTAATACATAGTCAATCTGCGAGGGTTAGTTTGACATCTTTGCCTTGCATCATTGGGAAACTGGGGATCAGTAAAGGGTCACATAGATCACAATCCCTCATAAACTGGAGTTACCAGCCACATTACCCCCCACTCCCTTTCTCACACCACAGAACCACTGAATAGTGGGGGTACAGGCACATACCGGTAAGACGAGAGATCCTGAAGGATCTTGGCGCCCACCATTGTCCGATAATTGTAAGCTAATGACTAGAGGATCTTTTTGTCCATTGTTACTAAGAACAAACGATTGATTTGTAATTTTGTTTACAGACTTTCGAATCTGAGCAAAAAAGATCGAAAAAGGCCACTGAAAAACACCAAGATATAATCTAAGTTTCAGGAGTTTCAAGATTTCTAGAAACTGTACTTATGTCGGTTGTTATAATACAAGAGAAATGAGCAAAGTTAGTCTGAAAGTGAATGTACATGTACGGAGGATCCTTCGCCTTTGTTTTGTAGTATTTGTTTTATTTATTTTTTTGCACGTGTCGTCATTGGGTACTGGAAGCGAAGACCAATCTCTTTGACACTTTGGCATGAGCTATGAAACATACTTAAGATTTTATAATCAGGAACGAACGCTAATTCTGTTCTGTTTATTGGGCTATTTTGAGATATCTCTTTTAAGATACCATGCTCGAAAATAGTAAGATGGTACAATACTTAATACTGAAGGGATCCGGTCTGCGCAGTAATGTTGAAACTTCGAAAGTGCCTGAATCCTGATTATCTCCCTTGGATCGAAACATGCAGTAGTCTACGGTTGTCGAGTTGTGACGTTGAGTCACAAGAGTGACGTCCCTTCATGTAGCCGACCCGCCGGCAGACGAAAGGGTGGAGCAGTTCATTTGCTACTGCATGGACTAAAGAAAGCTGATTTAAAATTTGAAGAAATACATTTTAATTCCGAATAATATGAACTCCTTGATATGGAAGGTGAAGGTATGGATATTCTCTACAGTCAATATATAGAATATGCCCCACCGTTTGATCCGCCGACTCTTGTGATGCAACGTCACAACTCGAGAATACCGAATTAATTTGAAGCGTAACTTGGATTTTCGAATCGGACCAATAAAGGTATCTTGCACTACTAGGCCCCATGTGGGACCCGTGTACCAAATTTCAGAAAGATCCATGAAATATTTCCTGAGAATTCACCGTGGCAATGTTTCAAGGGGAAATTCAAGATGGCCGCCTTGTGGCCATATTGGATTTTCGATTCGGACCGAAAAAAGTATCTTGCACAACAAGACCATAAGGGGAACCAAGAGGAGACCACCTGTGTACCAAATTTGAGAAAGATCCATGCAGTACTTCCTGAGAAATCACGTTAACAAATTTGCATGGGAAAATCCAAGATGGCCGCCTGTTGGTCATATTGAATTTTCGAATCGGACCAGAAAAGGTATCTTGCACAACTAGACGACAAGGTGAACCTGTGTACCAAATTTAACAAAGATCCATGCAGTAGTTCCTGAGAAATCGCAATAACAAAGTTTCATGGGGAAATCCAAGATGGCCGCCTGATGGACATATTGGATTTTGGAATCGGACCAGAAAAGGTATCTTGCACAATTGGACCACAAGGGGGATCTGTGTATCAAATTTGAGAAAGATCCAGGCAGTACTTCCTGTGAAATCATGATAACAAAATTTCATGGGGAAGTCTAAGATGGCCGCCTGGTGACCATATTGGATTTTCGATTCGGACCGAAAAGGGCATCTTGCATATCGAGACCCCAAGGGGAACCTGTGTACCAAATTTTAGAAAGATCCATGCAGTAGTTCATGAGAAATCGCGATAACAAGGTTTCATGGAGAAATCCAAGATGGCTGCCTTGTGGCCATATTGGATTTTCGATTCGGACCGAAAAATGTATCTTGCACAACTAGACCCTAAGGGGAACCTGTGTACCAAATTTGAGAAAGATCCATACAGTGCTTCCTGAGAAATGACGATAACAAAGTTTCATGGGGAAATCCAAGATGGCTGCCTGGTGGCCATATTGGATTTTCGAATCGGACCAGAAAAGGTATCTTGCACAACTAGACCCCAAGGGGAACCTGTGTACCAAATTTGAGAAAGATCCATGCTGTAGTTCCTGAGAAATTGCAATAACAAGGTTTCATAGGGAAATGCAAGATGGCTGACTGTTGGCCATATTGGATTTTCGAATCGGACCAAAAAAGGTATCTTGCACAACCAGACCCCAAGGGGAACCTGTGTACCAAATTTGAGAAAGATCCATGCAGTAGTTCCTGAGAAATCGTGATAACAAGGTTCCATGTGGAAATCCAAGATGGCTGCCTGGTGGCCATATTGGTTTTTCGAATCGGACCGAAAAAGGTATCTTGCACAACTAGACCCTAACGGGAACCTGTGTACCAAATTTGAGAAAGATCCATACAGTATCTCCTGAGAAATGACGATAAAGTGTCATGGGGAAATCCAAGATGGCTGCCTGGTGGCCATATTGGATTTTCGAATCGGACCAGGAAAGGTATCTTGCACAACTAGATCCCAAGGGGAACCTGTGTACCAAATTTGAGAAAGATCCATGCAGTACTTCCTGAGAAATGACGAAAAAGTTTCATGGGGAAATCCAATATGGCTGCCTGGTGGCCATATTGGTTTTTCGAATCGGACCGAAAGAGATATCTTGCACAACTAGACCCCAAGGGGAACCTGTGTACCAAATTTTAGAAAGATCCATGCAGTAGTTCCTGAGAAATCGCGATAACAAGGTTTCATGGAGAAATCCAAGATGGCTGCCTTGTGGCCATATTGGATTTTCGCTTCGGACCGAAAAATGTATCTTGCACAACTAGACCCTAAGGGGAACCTGTGTACCAAATTTGAGAAAGATCCGAGGATTCGAGAATACCGAATTAATTTGAAGCATAACTTGGATTTTCGAATCGGACCAAAAAAGGTATCTTGCACTACTAGGCCCCATGTGGGACCCGTGTACCAAATTTCAGAAAGATCCATGAAATATTTCCTGAGAATTCACCGTAGCAATGTTTCAAGGGGAAATTCAAGATGGCCGCCTTGTGGCCATATTGGATTTTCGATTCGGACCGAAAAAAGTATCTTGCACAACAAGACCATAAGGGGAACCAAGAGGAGACCACCTGTGTACCAAATTTGAGAAAGATCCATGCAGTACTTCCTGAGAAATCACGTTAACAAATTTGCATGGGAAAATCCAAGATGGCCGCCTGTTGGTCATAT
The DNA here is from genome assembly GCA_036873755.1 of Hanleya hanleyi. Taxonomy (NCBI): domain Eukaryota; kingdom Metazoa; phylum Mollusca; class Polyplacophora; order Lepidopleurida; family Hanleyidae; genus Hanleya; species Hanleya hanleyi. The sequence continues at coordinate 33,856 of JAVTVY010021516.1, read as the reverse complement.
TGAATTTTCGAATCGGACCAGAACAGGTATCTTGCACAACTAGACGACAAGGTGAACCTGTGTACCAAATTTAACAAAGATCCATGCAGTAGTTCCGGAGAAATCGCAATAACAAAGTTTCATGGGGAAATCCAAGATGGCCGCCTGATGGACATATTGGATTTTGGAATCGGACCAGAAAAGGTATCTTGCACAATTGGACCACAAGGGGGACCTGTGTATCAAATTTGAGAAAGATCCAGGCAGTACTTCCTGTGAAATCATGATAACAAAATTTCATGGGGAAGTCTAAGATGGCCGCCTGGTGACCATATTGGATTTTCGATTCGGACCGAAAAGGGCATCTTGCATATCGAGACCCCAAGGGGAACCTGTGTACCAAATTTTAGAAAGATCCATGCAGTAGTTCATGAGAAATCGCCATAACAAGGTTTCATGGAGAAATCCAAGATGGCTGCCTTGTGGCCATATTGGGTTTTCGATTCGGACCGAAAAATGTATCTTGCACAACTAGACCCTAAGGGGAACCTGTGTACCAAATTTGAGAAAGATCCATACAGTGCTTCCTGAGAAATGACGATAACAAAGTTTCATGGGGAAATCCAAGATGGCTGCCTGGTGGCCATATTGGATTTTCGAATCGGACCAGAAAAGGTATCTTGCACAACTAGACCCCAAGGGGAACCTGTGTACCAAATTTGAGAAAGATCCATGCTGTAGTTCCTGAGAAATTGCAATAACAAGGTTTCATAGGGAAATCCAAGATGGCTGCCTGGTGGCCATATTGATTTTCGAATCGGACCAAAAAAGGTATCTTGCACAACCAGACCCCAAGGGGAACCTGTGTACCAAATTTGAGAAAGATCCATGCAGTAGTTCCTGAGAAATCGTGATAACAAGGTTCCATGGGGAAATCCAAGATGGCTGCCTGGTGGCCATATTGGTTTTTCGAATCGGACCGAAAAAGGTATCTTGCACAACTAGACCCTAAGGGGAACCTGTGTACCAAATTTGAGAAAGATCCATACAGTATCTCCTGAGAAATGACGATAAAGTTTCATGGGGAAATCCAAGATGGCTGCCTGGTGGCCATATTGGATTTTCGAATCGGACCAGGAAAGGTATCTTGCACAACTAGATCCCAAGGGGAACCTGTGTACCAAATTTGAGAAAGATCCATGCAGTACTTCCTGAGAAATGACGAAAAAGTTTCATGGGGAGGCAGCCATATTGGTTTTTCGAATCGGACCGAAAGAGATATCTTGCACAACTAGACCCCAAGGGGAACCTGTGTACCAAATTTTAGAAAGATCCATGCAGTAGTTCCTGAGAAATCGCGATAACAAGGTTTCATGGAGAAATCCAAGATGGCTGCCTTGTGGCCATATTGATTTTCGATTCGGACCGAAAATGTATCTTGCACAACTAGACCCTAAGGGGAACCTGTGTACCAAATTTGAGAAAGATCCATACAGTACTTCCTGAGAAATGACGATAACAAAGTTTCATGGGGAAATCCAAGATGGCTGCCTGGTGGCCATATTGGATTTTCGAATCGAACCAGAAAAGGTATCTTGCACAACTAGACCCCAAGGGGAACCTGTGTACCAATTTGAGAAAGATCCATGCAGTAGTTCCTGAGAAATCGTGATAAGGTTTCATGGGGAAATCCAAGATGGCTGCCTGGTGGCCATATTGGTTTTTCGAATCGGACCGACAAAGGTATCTTGCACAACTAGACCCCAAGGGAAACCTGTGTACCAAATTTGAGAAAGATCCATGCTGTAGTTCCTGAGAAATCGCGATAACAAGGTTTCATGGGAAAATCCAAGATGGCTGCCTTGTGGCCATATTGGATTTTCGCTTCGGACCGAAAAAGGTATCTTGCACAACTAGACCCCAAGGGGAACCTGTGTACCAAATTTGAGAAAGATCCATGCGGTAGTTCCTGAGAAATCGCGATAACAAGTTTGCATGGGGAAATCCAATATGGCTGCCTGGTGGCCATACTGAATTTTCGAATCGGACCAGAAAAGGTTTCAGACAACTAGGACCCAAGGGGAAACCTTTGTACCAAATTTGAGAAAGATCTATGAAGTAGTTCCAGAGAAATCGTGATAACAAGGTTTCATGGGAAATCCAAGATGGCTGCCTGGTGGCCATATTGGTTTTTCGAATCGGACCGAAAAAGGTATCTTGCACAACTAGACCCGAAGGGAAACCTGTGTACCCGTGAGAAATGACGAAAAAGTTTCATGGGGAAATCCAATATGGCTGCCTGGTGGCCATATCGGTTGTTTGAATCGGACCCAAAAAGATATCTTGCACAAGTAGACCCCAAGGGGAACCTGTGTACCAAATTTGAGAAAGATCTATGCAGTAGTTCCTGAGAAATTGCAATAACAAGGTTTCATAGGGAAATCCAAGATGGCTGCCTGGTGGCCATATTGGATTTTCGAATCGGACCAAAAGTTATCTTGCACAGCCAGACCCCAAGGGGAACCTGTGTACCAAATTTGAGAAAGATCCATGCAGTAGTTCAAGGTTCAAGGCGGTAACAAGGTTTCATGGGGAAATCCAAGATGGCTGCCTGGTGGCCATATTGGTTTTTCGAATCGGACCGAAAAAGGTATCTTGCACAACTAGACCCCCAAGGGGAACCTGTGTACCAAATTTGAGAAAGATCCATGCAGTAGTTCCTGAGAAATCGCGATAACAAGGTTTCATGGGGAAATCCAAGATGGCTGCCTGGTGGCCATGTTGGGTTTTCGAATCGGACCAGAAAAGGTATCTTGCACAACTAGACCCCAAGGGGAACCTGTGTACCATATTTGAGAAAGATCTATTCAGTATTTCCTGAGAAATTGCAATAACAAGGTTTCATAGGGAAATCCAAGATGGCTGCCTGGTGGCCATATTGGATTTTCGAATCGGACCAAAAAGGTATCTTGCACAACCAGACCCCAAGGGGAACCTGTGTACCAAATTTGAGAAAGATCCATGCAGTAGTTCCTGAGAAATCGTGATAACACGGTTTCATGGGGAAATCCAAGATGGCTGCCTGGTGGCCATATTGGATTTTCGAATCGGAGCGAAAAAGGTATCTTGCACAACTAGACCCCAAGGGGAACCTGTGTACCACATTTGAGAAAGATCCATGCAGTAGTTCCTGAGAAATCGCGATAACAAGGTTTCATGGGGAAATCCAAGATGGCTGCCTGGTGGCCATATCGGATTTTCGAATCGGACCAAAAAAGGTTTCTTGCACAACTAGACCCCAAGGGGAACCTGTGTACCAAAATTGAGAAAGATCCATGCAGTACTTCCTGAGAAATCGCGATAAGAAGAATTGTTTACGGACGGACGGACTGACTGACGGACGGACGACGGACAAAAAGTGATTTGAACAGCCCACCATCTGGTGATGGTGGGCTAAAAACAGATTATCCAATGTTCGCTTTCAATACTTACCCTCAGTAACGAATTTATCCCCATAGAAATTTCGGACTTCCGGATCTAATCGTTCGAAGGATTTATTGAAATTATTGCGAACACCATCCGGTTGTGGGAGGAGAGAGGTGCTGAAATAGCCCGGCTCAATGATATGTACCGATACTCCGTACTGTCTGGCCTCTGGTCTAAAATATAATTAGGTTATGTCATTATTAGCCAGTCAAAAAAGTGGTAGGAGATCTCCAGAAATTTTTGTGGTTTTGCCAAAGCGATAACATAGCAGATATCAACTGCTTACAAGTCTGCAGGGGACTATAGTCTTGTAAATCTCGCCAAAGCCTACTTACTAATCCACTTAGAAAAAAAGACTATTTTTGTAAACCCACGATTGAAAGGCGGATCTAGCGAAAAATTCGCCATCATGGCGATTCTAAAACTGACCAACTGTCTATTGCCGCTCATTTTCCGTCGTATTTGTCCACGTAGAAACATCCCAGATGTATCAGTTATGGTAGTATTGTTGGTATTTGAGTGTAAGATTTGATAAAGAACAAAAATATGCCGCTTATCTCTCGTGCAACACTTGTTCCCAGTTGCTCAAGAACAGAATTGATTTTCTATCGAAGATTGGCGATCCGAGAGTCTGTTTAGCCAATGTATGCTTATAAGTCATCTGGGTCCTTTTCTGAAGATCACCCGAATTTATCGGGAGGGTGAAATCTTTTTGTACAGTACCCGAAGACACAGGGGATTTGTATCAATTGCATTGCATATACATACCCATCTCACACCACATATAGATAAAGGGACGTCATCTTGAAATTCTCTTTTCCGTGAGAAAGTGAAACAGAAAACAGAACACCACCAGGTCTGAATACATTGCGTTCATTTGCTCTCAATCGAGCCTTTGAAATCCGGTAATTTCTCACAAAAAAGTGAATTTCAAGCTGACGTCCCTTTATCTATATGTGGTGTGAGATAGGTATGTATATGCAATCCAATTGATACAAGTTCCCTGTGCCCGAAGACTGTCCAGCTATTAGCCATCCGACAATTTAGGTGTGACACATACCTTAGTGAGTCAGAGAATACTTCGACACCATGTTTTGAGATACAGTACGGTACACAACCCGGTTGAACATACGTGCCGAGGATGCTGGCCATGTTGACAATTCTCCCTTTGGAACGACGAACCAACGGCAGGAACACTCGGGTAGTTTCCATCACTCCGAACAGGTTCACATCGAAGATCCGAGTATAATCTTCTCTTCTCATCCACTCGAACGGACCAAAAGGACCGATGATCCCGGCGTTGTTCACCACGCCCCATAATCCTGGTGGTATATGAAGAGGAAATACTCGGGGTAGAGGAAGACATAATCCTGTGAATATTCTGTCAATATTCTTACACGATATTGAGTCTGAGGTTGATGGCTTGCATCAGCGTTGACTTTCAGCGGAGATACATTGTCTATTTGAACACCTTGCAACAGTGTTTATTTCTACCGGTCAACGGTTCTGTTTAGTCTAACACAGCAGTGACAAAAGTCTGTTTTGAAAACAACGTTGCTATCCGCGCCACCTGTTTTCTTTGATCATTGGTTTGAAACGCGAACGTGGGTTGGTTTCTGACTGGGCTGCCTTGGCCTCCACAAAACCATTGATGGGAGAAAAAAAATACTACTACAATATGACAAACACACCAGGGCCGTCAGTTGGAAGTCCAAGATGACCCAATAAGCGTAGTAATTTCAAGCTGACCACCTCGCGCGCTCACGAGATAAGATCTTTTGCCAGGACCAATTGCGGATCGTTCTGTTAAAAACCATACAAGATATCGATCGCTGTATCTTGTCGATAGTTTGGGTCCTTCTGTGGGGTGCTGGAGAAACCGCGATCTCGAAATCGTCCCAGCACGGTCGAGAAACGTTTAATTGGGTCATTATTAGTTTCGACGAGAGTGCGATCGGATGTCTATAATATCGAAGACTCATTTACAGTATCTGAGAACTCTGCTTATGCACTGAGGTTTTCATTATAATATGTCAATGCTGTTATCAATACCGAACCATGGTGGAAAGCCGTCTTTCTTGAAAAGAATGTGATCATACGAGACAAAAGCTAGACAGTAACCCGTTTACAAAGTAGATCAGGGATATAATTAATGAATACGAGAGAAAGCCATCGTACATGGAATGTTCCCGTCAATAAACGTAATGTTGAGAGTTTCGAATGCAATACCGTGATACAATATTCGGCGTACATGTAGGTTTGTCTTCCTCGTTTCCAATAGCTTCTCTTCAAGCCACTGAAGGCAACGTAGAGGTATCCATTGTGTGTTCTTGACAGTAAACACGATATCAGATTATGAGGTGATATGAGTTCCGGCTAACGCGAGTATATGTTCTCACCATCAATGAATGCTGACATTTTCTTGTTATCCGTTTATCGTGAAATTCTGCTAGAACTACTTGCTTTGAGCCGTCGCTTACCTCTAACGTTCACGAGATTAATACATTTCCGTCTGGTGGGTTTGCAGGGATATCATGGCAACGCAGCTGTTCTATTTAAGTCATTTACCTCTGGTGGGTTTTAGGTGCAATCATAGCAACACAGCTCTTCGATATAAGTCGGTACTTTAGGCCGTTTGGTCACGCCATTGAAAGGGTCCGCATGAACATCTAAGGTAAGAGTGTGACTAAGACACAGAAATAATGTAACAACTCCTGGTCATTGTCTTTCAGTACAGCCCGGATGTCGTAAGAATATCGACCATTGGGGTTATATAACGTCTTGTAAGATACGACACTATATTTTCCCCAAACCATTACTTGGCATTGCTTACTTTTGAATTATGATGGTCTGACTACTGCCTTAAAAAACTGCCGACTGATGGAAAATGATGGATTGTGTCATTGTCAGATGAAAGAAACGTTTCATGACTTACCTTTACCCCGTGGTAACTTCAATCTCACTTCATCTGAAGCTGCCCGAATACTGTCTTCATTAGTGACGTCAAGAGATATTGTGACCAATCGGTTGGAGCATGTTTTCCGAAGTTCGTCTTCGCCTTTCTCCGTCAGACATCCAGCGAACACGTGGATCCCCATCTGATCCAATCGAATAGCGAGCATGTGACCGAACCCAGAGTCACATCCGGTTACGAATACATAACGCTCATTGTAATCTCCAATCGTTTGTCGTCTCCGATGCCACATGAACGCGACATAGAGGATAACGAACACGATAATCAGGACGAACCACTCCATCTGAAACCAAAGTAAACTATGTATATAGACGGAAATGAACACACAAGTTTATCGCGCAGATACATTTAAATGCCATCGCAGGGGAAAGATACGGCATATCGGTCATGTAAGACGAAGTGACGTGAATTTAAGGGATTTCCAATAGTGGCAAATGGGCAAGTGGTCGGCCATTGTTTCATTTGCTAACATGTCAAGTCACGTTGAAAAGCGGTATCTGCTCTTACACGGACTATATCCCAAAGATACATAGCAGCACATGATCAAAAGAACTCGATTGAGTCATACGGGTTTATATGCACCCGAGTTTATACACACCAGAACCTCGCTGATTTGTTGGAGCCGATGTGGCCATGGTGGTTAGAGCACCTTCTTGTATGACCAGGCGCTGGTATCATAGACGTGTTGGGTCCCATTCCCATCAGAGCGAATCATGATTTTATTCTACTTGTCCCATGCTTCGCACGGCACTGTAATGTGCAAGATTAATGGCGCTATATTTTTCGTAACTTCGTTCAATTCCCAGGCCCCATATGAACATCGTATAATACGAGATATCATCACACTAAGTTAATAATTGTTCCACCTATCACGATATACTTGTATGCAACAATTATCTATTTGTCACTATATCTTCACCAGTGACATGACATCTAGAGACAAATTGAATCCGTGCTCGCATTGCGGTATGCAGGTTGAGTAGGTGCAAATACCAGTGTATCTCATGTCATCGGTGACGGTGGTTTAGCACATAGATATAATGATAATTTGTTAAACTGTAATCGTGGTAAGATCAGACATCTGTTAGATGAAAAAACATCAATCTCCATATGTTATGTCGGAAACGGCAGATAAGCTTATCCAACAGCCCAATATAATAATACGATTATGCCACGAGTATTGCAGGGTGTATACGGAAGGGGTAACTGTCTGAATTAAACCTGTTTCGTTTGTCGTTGATTCCACGTAACTTCAATGTACTTTGGATAACGACTTTCATGGTCAATCACTTAGATTACATAATACCTGTCAGAAATAGGGCTTCTATTTCACGTCTTAATGTCATCACTGAAAACTCTCTTTGCAGGGCACCATCTTGCGTTTTGTTTTTAAATTGATATTTGGTGTTGCTACTGACTGTCGTGTGACGGCTGAATACTGAATGTCCGATCTAATGCCAGTACTCATCAGGTCCAGATATGATTATCCATATTTTCTATTGATGGCTCCCTCCAAATCGAAGGGGAAGAGACACAAATTGTCGATACAATCTCGAGGATGAGGCGTGGCTGGTATGAAAGAAATGTAGGATCTAACACCGTTCTGAATTGGTCGCTGTTGAGGCCCAGTGACACTTACAAGTATGTATATGTATATTATAGCAAAAATATATTTACAATGGATGTTTCAGTTACCTCCCATGCGAACCCATATCTTTTGGCATTACACAGTCAAATTTTCACTGTCAAGTCCCTGTAAGGATTGTTGATCTGTTCGTACGTGTTTTGGATCAGCCCGTTTTATTTTCATATATTTGTGGATTTACATCGAGTTTAGCTTGGTTAAGTGAATGTGCGTACTGTTCGTGTCGTCTATCATGCCGATTAACCGTGGCTGCATAACCAGAACATTGAGGCTGTCAATTTACAGTTAAGTGCAAACCACCTCTCTAAAATGGAGGTAAAAAAGTCGTTTTTGTCCACTAAATTCAAGAATATATCCAACGAAGAGACATCCGCCATAGGCGACCATGCACATAGATATCCGCATTGAATGGTCTTTAAAAAACAAATTGTCATCTATCTAATTTGCATAAGAATAGACGACATGTTTTGTTCTCTATTAACAATCAGACTATGCACACTTCCACTGTTACGATATGTAACAATATATAAGGTAAGTCGCCTTAAGATTTTGGAGCGTTATATCTGCTACTGTATCCGCTACCGCTGTGGATTATGTTATGTCTGCTACCGCTGTGGATTATGTTATGTCTGCTACCGCTGTGGATAATCGCTATATAAATGACGCAGTGAAGGATATATATCCACCTTCACTGGATTTAAAGGAAACTACAGATAACCTACGCTCATAGTATTCAGCTTGTATCTCTGGCGTCCCTTCTCTCCTTGTTCTCCCGCTGATTCACATCGCCAAGTTCGCGCCTCTTGGCCGTAAGGGGGCGCTTTATCTGGTTACCCAATCGCTGTGCCGTAATAGCTCGGAGATAACCAGATTCGTCATACTAACTACGATTGGCTAACTACCTCACGTGACCGAAATTACGTCATGCCTTCATGATAGTGAGATCACTACACTCACGTGATGTGGAAGCCATGCCAATATTTTGACAGCGACACGCCCTCTAACCGCATCTCTCAAAGGAACTTTTCCCAGGCTTTATTAACAGTCAACATTCAATTCAAAATCTGAAACAATTGAAGGGTGTTTTCACGTTATTATTCTATGCAGCTTGATCTCCTTATATACTCATGACGATAAAGCGTGGTCTTATCAGTGGGATATTAATAACATTTACAGGGATTTATTTGTTAATTATTTGAAGGTATCAGTGAACAAATGTTTGCAATCAGTTGACGAACCTTACTGAACAATGGAGGAAGTTATCCAAAAATCTGTTCACTCTTAACTCAGAAATTAACGTAATTAGAGCTGTTTTGCCGTCCGTTTATTGATCGGTTTTGCCGTTAACGACATATGAACGTTTGAAAAGGGAGACAACTCATATTGCCAAGACTCTTCCGTAAGAGTGTTTTTCATTGGTCATTGGTGGTTGGCCTATGCAGAGCGCCCCCTTACGGCCAAGAGGCACGAACTTGGCGATGTGAATCAGCGGGGGAACAAGGAGAGCAGGGACGTCAGTGATACAAGCTGTTTATCAGCGTACAGATAACCCTACAGGCACATCATATTTAGACCTATATCTCTATAAAAATGAAGCGGGCCTTCTCTCTCGTCGACTATATGACAAAAGAGATGATTACAATTTCGACATCGTAAACTATCCCTTTCTGGACAGTAATATTCCAGTGGGACCTGCATATGGCGTATATATATCACGCCTAGTAGCATTTGCTCAATCCTGTGACGATTTTAATCAACGTCACAACACATTGCTGCAGAAACTTATAAAACAGGGCTACACCACCAAGCGCCTCCACTCAAAGTTTCTCAAATTTGGCGATACATATCGCATGCTGATAGCAAAGTACGAGCGTAGCGTGCAAGATCTATGACGTTACGTTTCGTAACTTGTATCTAATTCCGCTTAACCCGGGGCTAGGGGCCGTATGAGCCCATGTACTTCAAGATCCTCATGGTACTCATATGAAGTCACAATCAAAGCGTGACTGAGATACATCATTCTTTAGATGACGACTTTACAACGAATATTATGGATTAAGAATACTGATCAGCGATACGAATTTGATATTTTTGGAACATCATGATGTCTTGCCGGCATCATTGAAAACTGTTGACCGCTTCTCTCTTGCAGGAAACAAGCCTATGTTTATGTATACTATGATTGTCTTTTTGAATTTGGTGCTAATACTGTTATATGGAATATGGAATACGTCTTTGGATTATGGACGCGGATATTCTCTAATGGACGACGGTTGAATTATGAATGACGGACCAGACGCTTGTAATGTTGAATAAGTCAAAAGTTAATAAGCAAAAACGACCTTTTTACTTCCATTTTAGAAAGGTAGTTCTCTCTAATCTGATCAAAGGTCTGAGCAGAAAATCGGGGTAGGAGAAGTACAGGAGTTAAGGCAGACGCGAGTTTTCGTGAATGGTTCGCGACATTCTTTTCTTAGACTTTTGCGGAACAGGTTGTGCGGTGTAATGTTTTGACCATCCTATATTTTGCGGTAGAATTGTTCCCGTTCGCTGCTCGTCGAGTTACAGTGGAGCTTTACTGTATAACTCCTTTCGTTGATGATGAAGATGTGGATTTTTTAGTGATGTTGGGGATCGAACGGGTGAGAGCTCCATTATTCGAGTTTAAAGAAGTTATTCGAAAAGTTATTTTTCTGGCAGATACGTATCAGCTGCATGCTTCGCCAGATATTGATGTAAATTTTAAAGTGCTGATTGTTCTTCCCGGTCGTGCGATGGAATGTTTCCGATGTCATTCATTTGGTCATCTGTCCTGTCTCTGTAAAGCTGTATTCTATCGGAGATGTCGGGTTTATCATGGGTGCGCGAGTGAGTTAGGGTTTAATGTCGCGTTCAGCACCATTTCGGCCATATAGCGACGATATAACTAACTACGATGTGATTAGCTGGACATGTGTGACTATCCATGTACAGTCACCATGTAGTGGAAATTAATCTTCCCCTTGTGTCAACAGACATGGTACACAACTCACCCACTTGGGGGTGGAGTGCCCTTCTGTGGTGTGTGACAGTCGTGTGTAACAGATGGAAATTGATCGTGATATTACACAGAGAGAGTGCGGAGGAGTGAAGGTGAGAACTCACAGGCTGGAAGTTATGGAGAAGAGTACGTGAGGTGCAAACTGTTGCAAGTAAAGGTGAGAAATCTGTTGGAAGTATGGGAGGTGAGAAGGTACAGACTATTAAGTGCGAAGAAGTGAAGGAGGAACTGAAAGTAAGATAGGTGAGAATGTACAGACTGTAGTGCGTAAAGGTGAGAAAGCTGTTCAAGTCGTGCTCGAGCTGTCAAAGTTGTGCAGTAAGGTGAAGGAGGCGAGTTACGTTGAATTGTTGAGCAAAGTTCCCCCAGTCCATCTGGAAGTGATGGAGACGTGTGTTCTTCGGCAGAAGAAATAGATTTCGAGAACTCGGTCCATTTGGTGAATCGTTTGCAAACTCTTCATTCAAAGAAGAGAACGAATGTGATCTCTCATCTGTTGAGACCATGTGGATGTGAATTCAACGAGAAAACTTAGAAAAAAAAAAACAGATTATGGTTTTGTACAATGATGAACGTGTTATGTTGGAAAGAGACTTTGTTGGAGCACCCGAGTTTGATAACAATGAAAGAGTTATTTGAGACTTTGAAGTCGATTTTGCGGTTCCCATTGCTAAGTATATGGACATGGTGATCGAATTGAGAAGGCACAGAAAAGTTCCATAAGAGAATGTTTTTCATAGTGTTCCTATGCATATCCTTTGCTATTGCAACCAAGGACGGACACTTGTTCCCAATGTGGAGAAAACTGTCCTAGCTAGAGGGCCAGACACTCTTAGCCACCGGGCATACTTAGCCTCCACACCGGTATAGTAACTGCGAGGAAGAGCCACTGAACAGTACTGTTCATATGTGTATTACTAGCCTATAATTTTTAACCGCTAAGTGCTGGGTTGATAAATTGTGTGTACTGGTTCTATTTCAAGTTCAAAAAATATTATACTGGTCCAATACAATGAAGGGTTTCTACTGGAAGAAACACTCATTCACCGATATACCAAATTTCTTTGATAGGCAATTAGAAGTTGGCGTATATAACACTCACAATGCTATTCTATGGATAACAACTTCTTTATTGCTGTGGAGCTGACGTTTCGTTGGAGATACTTCCAACTTAGCATTAGCTTTGAAAAAGTTGGAAGTATCTCCAACGAAACGTCAGCTCCACAGCAAAAAAGAAGTTGTTATCCATAGAATAGCATTGTGCGATATACCAAAGCTGTACTGGAAAAACAAAATGCGTAAGATACCATACGATACAAAACGAGTTTCATAGATGATTCTAGAACATGTACGACTAAACTTCAGTTCACTTCTGTTGACATCCCTACAGCAAGTAAAATCATTCTGAGAAGATATTGCGAAACGGCGGTGTTCAATATATGTGGATATTTGTATTATGAAGGGGATTGATACGAAAGAACATACCATACAGGCACGTTTACAGCTGGGATTTCTCTACTCCGTCAACTTCAGTAAGACCTCATTGGCCTTCGTAGTCCATTAATAATATCGGTGACCAAGAAAACTGATCACTTGTATATTAGGTATATATATATATATGTCAAGAGCCATAACACTTTCTTCAGTTCTACTACATACAAGGGATATCATTCATGAAGGAATTGTTCATCACTGGTCATTTCAAAGCCCGTTCCTTCTCATTTACCAAACGCTATATAGATGATCTTCTAACTTTGGCTCTTCCCCATACAGGTGAAGGCGTGCAAGTTACTCACCCATCTTTACTGGATTTGAATAAAATGACTGGGGCTGTATGATTAGTGGCTGACATAGAGCTGTATGATTAATGACTGACATACTTAGACCTGTACGATAAAAGATGGAGAGGGCTTACTCTCACCTCAACTCTATCAGAGACGATTGCAATTTTGACATTGTTAGCAACACTTTTACATAATATTAACATCCCGGAAGGGCCTAAATATGGCCTATACACATATAGCCTAGTAGCATGTGCTAGATCTTGTGAAAAATTTCGCGACTTCAATCAACGTCACACAATTTGTTGTGCAAAAACGTGTTCGACAAGGCCACCAAGCGTCTTCGCTCTAATTTTGTCAAGGGTAGGTAAATATGACACACTGATAGCAACTAACGGCAATCTCGAAAATAATTCACATAGATTGAAATCAGTTGCAGAAATTATTCTGTGAATATTTAGCTCTGGTTGTTCAGAACAGTTCATAATTCAGCTACAAGATGTTAGCATAAGAAAATGTTACCTATTTTTTTAATTTAATTGAATAAATAGCTGATCTACATGAGCAGTGTGAGTAACGTCACAGGACCTACGAAGCAGGGTGGGCATTAGGACTCCGACGCGAACTCAGCTCTTGGAAATCCCCATCCCCCAGTTGAAATCCTGCCTATATTAATATGGGCACTGCCCAAGTCAAAACTCACCAGAAATTTTCATCAAAATTAGGTCATCTCAGAACTTGCTGGTAACAGTCCCCTAATGCACCTTCATGCCAAAAAATTAGGTTCTAATGTCAACGGTTTTCCTTATTTTGCCGACGAAAGTATTCGGATGGACTCACTCACTCACTCACTACCGGACAATTTGCAGATAGTAGCCTACTTCGTAGGAAAAAGTGTTTCAATTATCAGAGAGAGTGGTTCAAACAAATGTATTGTAAACACTGTTTACAATGGGGGCATAATAAGCCCAGGGCTCGTTAGCGTATCATATATAGGTATAATATATGATACTTGTTGTTTAAACGAATAGATTGATAACATGAGCAGTGTGACTAACGTCACAGGACCTACGAAGTACAGTAGGCATTAGGACTCGAACACGAACTGAACTCTTGGAAACCCCCACCCCCAGTTGAAATCCTGCTCATATTACGATGGGCACCGCCCAAGTCAGAATCGCCAGTGCTTTTCATCAAAAATCACCAGAAATTTTCATCAAAAGTAGGTCAGCTCAAAACTTGTTGGTAACAGTCTCTTAATGCGCCTTCATTCCAAAATAAATAACGATCGCCGATTTAATTTTACAATTTCTTAATTAAAGGAAACAGATTGAATAATATAGGTTTAGTAGATTTCAAGCTTTACGTGTGAAAATACATTTACATCTCTTTAATGGTGCAGTGCCCTTGTCCAGGATCAAAACAACTTTTTGAATCACATTATTTTCCCAACAATACAACACATTTTTATATATAGTACTATAGTAGAAAGGTAGCATTTATGTAGTTTACGGTAATTCAACTCAAGACCCTACACCTTCTATGCACAAGATAATGATTCTATGTGATTCTCCTGAGCATAGCCGGTAAAGACGAATAAATAGCGTCTCTACATCTTCTGTAATAGGGCCATGCGGCATAGTGGACTGTATTTCAATGACAGGGTATTTTTAGACGGACAGTAACTGATACTCATTGGCGATAAAACGCTGGAGCAAAACAGACCACAGTTTTCTTGGCAATGACGAAATGATTGGATGTGAAAGAGAATACATGTTACAGGCTAAACCTTACATATATATATAGCAATATACTGAAGTGTTAATTATAAATCTAATTTTAATCAGAATTATTTCAGATCAGAACTTGATGGTAACAATGCCCTAATGCACGCTCATGCCAAAAATCAAGGTTCTGATGTCAACGGTTCTCCTTATTTTGCCGACGAAAGGATTCGGATGGACTCATTACCGGACAATTTGCGGTCTGTAGCCTACTTCGTAGGAATATGCAGAAGAGGCGGTACATTACTTCTTGGATTGCTTACTGTTGTAACAGACGTAAGTAGTGAGAGAAAAAAAAAATAGTGAGAAACAGACAAATGTGATAATATTATAAATACGAGGATTTTAACTCTGCACAGATGAATGTCAGCAAGAGAAAAGAAATGAGGGAGCACCATTTGTCGAATGTACGCTCGATGTGAGCAGCCTGCATGCACCGGTTGCCATGTGATTATGAACACTAGTATCGCTTAGTGTCTGTGATAAATGATCCTAAGCAGTTTTTAAATATTGATGTTTTTGGAAATTATTTTGTCGTAAACAGTAGAGTGGGAATACCATACAAGGTGGCAAAATTAAAATGGTAGAGACTTTTGCAAGGAAAGGGGGGAATGTCGTTGAATAAAAAAGATGGGGCAATGTAAGAAATAATGCACGACAGTTTCATTTGACAGCCCACAAATACATTTTGGGTCTGCTATTAAATGATTATTGAACAGATCTTGCTTCAGCTGCAACCATTTCTTATTCGACACAGGATCATATTATTTTCCCGTGATCCAACATAATACAATGCAGGAGGGGGGTGGATGTGGGACACATGTGCATAACATTACGTTTAAATTCGATGAGTGTGACGGAATTCCTTTCAGGTTCCGGCAGAGTACTCCAATCACACACACAGTCGCTGGAAAGAATGAACTATATGGTATAGCGTAGTTCTACACCGATATGGTGTAAATTGGTTAATATTACGAATGCTGCATGAGAGAGATTACCGTATCATATGTATTGCTAGATTCAGTATGCATAGGTTATTGGATTGTTCGGATTTCGATAGACGCTCGAGCCTTGGACGAGAGTGAAGGGACAAGTGTGCGAGTCCATGCAAAACCGTACAATAGAATAACTTAATTATCATACACCTTTAGACAGAAGAGAAGAATCAGTATAAATAGCGGAGCAAGTTCTTCTTCAGTTAAATTGAATGTAATTAAAAAAACAATAACACTCCGAGTCACACAGCTGCTATAAGTTGTTCCAACACCTGTTGTCTGCAAATGTGTAAACAAAAAGAAGTTCCGGCCAACAACTGTCGCACATGAAGTCCAACTGTCCAATAATAATTATTGTACATTTGTGATTATATGAAAAACAGTAGGGAAAATTTCATAGATGTGCAGTGCTGAGTTTTTAAATATCATATCTTTAATGGGCATACTTATGGTTGGCCATCCCTACGAATTATGGCAGGCTCGGCATTTTATACCATGGTACAAAATAATTACAGGCATCCTGTAAATACGAATTATGGCAGGCTTGGCATTTTATACCATGGTATATATTATTTACAGGCACCCTGTAAATGAGGAATACATACTCACATTTAAAATTCGGCGTATATACACATAATTTTATGGATAACAACATTGCCATTGCCTGGACGTTTCTCTGAAGATACTTCCAACTTCCACATTAGTTTTGAAATGTTGGAAGTATCTTCAACGAAACGTCAGCTCCAGAGCGAAAGAAGAGAGCGGGGAGGAGTTAGGTGCAGGATTGGCTTTTTTTAGATACTTTTCAAATTTCCTATGCTTTAACATGGTGCTATATAGCATACTAGGCAATATT
This sequence comes from Hanleya hanleyi, assembly GCA_036873755.1. Taxonomy (NCBI): domain Eukaryota; kingdom Metazoa; phylum Mollusca; class Polyplacophora; order Lepidopleurida; family Hanleyidae; genus Hanleya; species Hanleya hanleyi. Next base: position 17,316 of record JAVTVY010021516.1, on the reverse strand, counting down.
GTGCAGATATTTTTGCTAAACTTCGCAGTAGGCAGAAAAGTGGGTTACTTTAATAGCATCTATATTCAATATTTAGCACTTTTATAATCTAGTCTAATTAGAATAGATTCGCACATAAATATGTAGCTGACATCTGAGAACAGACAATATATTGAATATTTAGCACTTTGATAATATCATCTAATTAGAAGAGATTCGCAGTTAAATATCTAGCTGGCGTCCGAGAAAGACAATATATTCAATATTTAGCACCTTTATAATATCATCTAATTAGAATATATTCGCATTTAAATATGTAGGTGACGTTTGAGAACAGACAATATATTGAATATTTAGCACTTTGATAATATCATCTAATTAGAAGAGATTCGCAGTTAAATATCTATCTGGCGTGTGGGAAAAGACAATATATTCAATATTTAGCACCTTTATAATATAATATAATTAGAAAAGATTCGCACTTAAATATGTAGCTGGCGTCTGGCAAAGACAATATATTCAATATTTAGCACTTTTATAATCTATACTAAATAGAAGAGATTCGCAGTTAAATATCCACAAGACCCTTTTCGGAGAAAAGACAATATATTCAATATTTAGCACTTTTATAATCTAATATAATTAGAAGAGATTCGCATCAAAATATCTGTAACACCGTGTCGGAGAAAGGACAATATATTAAATATTTAGCACCTTTATAATATCATCTAATTAGAATATAATTTGATTGCTGCTTTTAAGTACCAAAGGAAGATGTTGTTTTTGGCGTTTTTTTTTCTTTCGAAATTACAATGAAAGGGACCGATCTTCTCCGAAACACCTTCGGTCATCGTTGAGTGATTGGTTTGTTGTGCCAGTAAGTCTGAATACATGTCAGCTGTCTGCATCAGTGAGGTTGCCTTTATATCGCCCGTTCTGTAGGCATCAATCAAGCAGTATACCTGTGACTGTTTCAAACAGTCTATATACCAGCACATGCGCGTTGTTTAACCAGGAAGAACGATAGAATAATCTGTTATTGTCTGAGTGGAGTTGCACAGACCACAAATGAAAATGTACTTGCGACTGTCTTAAAAATCCTTACATAACAGCGCATGCGCGTTGTTTAACCGGGAAGAACGATAGAATAATCCCTGTTGTTGTCAGAGGAATTGCACAGACCAGCAAATAAGGTGTAGGACTGCCTTAAAGCTCCTTATTCACCAGTCCAGTCAAGATTGAAAATACGTAGAATTTGTGCTAATTATACAATATATTTTCTTTAAGGAGAGGCAATCGGACAATTTGGAGCTGCGATTTAGAAGAAATATTCAACATTTAGCATTTGTGCTAATTATACAATATATTTCCTTTGGCGAGAGGCAGTCCGACAATTTGCGTTTGCTAATTATCATAAATATTGAATATTTCTTCTGGCTGCAATTTAGAAAGAAATATTCAATATTTAGCATTTGTGCTAATTATACAATATATGTCCTTTGGGAACAGGCAAATCAAAGTGCTAACTAGCAGTAATCATAGAAATTATCTTCAAAGTAGCACACCCCTTTCTAAATATCAATGATTTTAAACATTATTTGCGAAGTAGCAGATCTGCTAAATAGCATGCGAGACAATAATAACCATTCCTGCACCTTAATGTCACGGGAGGGGTAGGAACAAAGCCTGAATTAACAACTCGTTCTCGGTTGATCTCACATACAGGATCGAAATACGGTCGTGTAGGAGTAATCAGCTAGGTCAAAGATAAACAAACACACAGGCTCAGTCTCTTGTAACCATTTCAAGGTCAAACTTACTGAATACCATGTTATCACTGTGGACAGAGTGTTCCTTTGTTTGCAGGTGGAAAAGGCGCCAAAACGATACCAGGGAGCAGTCGGTGCCTACGGCAGAAGTCGCAACTTTTAGACATATGTGGAAAAGTTTTGCACATATGTGAAATAAATTAACTATTTAACTTAAGTTGAAAACTTTTGTACATATATCTTTTACACATTATATGGAAAAGTTTTAGACATATGTGTGAAAATCGTTTTAGACATATGTTAAAAACTTTTGCAGATCTATTAAATAAATTAACTATTCCACATATGTTGAAAACTTTTGCACATATGTCAAAAAGTGTTCAAAATATGTATAAAACTTTTACACATATGTGGAATAAATTCGCACTTTTTAGACATATGATGAAAAGTTTTACACACATGTTGAAACCTTTTTGACACATGCGCAAAAGTTTTCGACATATGTGGAATAACCGATTAAATACTGAAACGGCTTGCCATAAGCATTGAAGAAGTTGTTATCCACGGCTTACTGTATTTGTTTTCCATATAATTGCCTTGTGCGTTCTAAATATCAGTATTGCTCAGTTAATGTTGAGTACTTACGTGTAACGCGGGTCTTTCTGAACAGTATCATGCACTACATTAGTATTGTCGGTGATGGTGCAGAAGTTACGGTGCAGAATGACCTGCAATACATGATTGTTTGGTCCAGATGTTCGAGGGGAGCAGTCAATCTCATCATGGAGCCTACCAATATCGTTCTACTATCTACCTTCTGATATTACGACAGGGCCGTGGTAGAAATAATAAACTCACCCTTGGAAACCGGTAATCATCAGGGCACTCGGGTCCGACTTATTAACCTGTATAATTTACTATCTCTAAAACACCTCAACTGAATACATCTAGTTCAATATGACCTAGACAGTATTCGTAATAGCTGCACAAGTCACATACATGCATGTGAATCAAACTCGAATCATAGCTAATAGCTTGTTATTCTATGATGGCCGAGAAGGGTCACCGCGCGCCACTGAACATAATCAACATGCCGCGACACATAGTCAACAATTCGCGTCATCAAGTCAACAACCTACGAAGTTCAGTACGAACCAACAATAACCCCCGATATGAACCCGCGACACGGAGTCAACCTCTCGCGACACGAAATCAGCAACCAGTGACATACGCGAACCCACGACACGATGTCAGCAACCCGCGATACGAACCCGCGACACGAACCCACGACACAAACCCGTGCCACGAATTCAGCATCCTCCGACACGAACCAACGAAGTCCAGTACGAACCAACAACCCGCGACACGATCCCACGACACGAAGACAGCAACCCATGACTTAAACCCATGACACGAAGTCAGTAACCCGCGACACGAAGCCACGACACGAAGGCAGTAATCCTCAATCCTCATTAACCTGGCGCCATGGGCTCAAGTTATATATTGTTAAATTAGAAAATATACAACATACTTAAAAACTTATTCAAATGCTTAATAAAAAGGTACCGAGTTACGAAAAACACGGTCACGAGTAAAGTTGCATATTTCGATGATCATGTTCTATTTGTTTAACTAGATATTATTATCACCTAGGTGGAAATTATTATCACCTGAGTTGAAATGATTATTACCTGGATGAAAAATATTTTCACCTGAGTGAAAGTTATTTTCACAGGGGTGAAAATAATTTTCATGTGAAACATCTTTTATGAATTCTTTTTATTTTCTTTTTTTTCTTTTGTCTCATTGTGGGTAACACACTGTTCAGTCAAAGCGCCCTCTTAGGGAGACAAGCCCGTCATTCGAGAGTGAGCGCACTCTTTGTCAGAGCTGGAGCACACTCGGAGGGAGTGAACGTGATAGACGGCCAACATGTTCAGCATAACGGTCTGATGAAAGCAAGTCAAAATATATTTTCCTCTCTGTAGGCTCATAGGTCAACTATATCAGAGTAGGCAGGAGTGATCCGGGTAAATTTCATTGGTGGCAAGTCCATATTTATGCTAGGACATTTTGCAGCGATCTGTATTTTTACAAGTGCAGTTTCATGCACATGACAAGAATAGTTGCTTTCACTTTATCAAAACACATACGCGTGTACAGTACGAATCAAAGTACCTAAAGTACTGATGTCGGGTTTACTTGCATCAGAGGGGTTTATTAGTCCCATATTTGTGATCATTTAAAGGAAGAAAGGTGGTGTTCGCTTTACATAGGGAATCGTCCTCAAGCTGTTCGGTTTGTAGGGCCAAACTTAAAAATTTCAAAGACAAAAAATAATGAAGGACTGCAGATGCACGAAAACGGATTTATGGCGCACCAAATTGGTACATTGGCTTCTTTTCGTATTTTTATGCACTTTTCGGTGCAGATTTTCTCTTGTTACAAAAATAGGACACCTTTAACCAAAACCAATTTTAGCTATTTTGGACAACAAATAAGTCTAAATATGATTTTGGTTAAAGGTGTCATAATTTTGCAACAAGAGAAAATGTCGACTGTAAATGCACCGAAAAGTGCAAAATACGGCCGGTACGGCAGGTTTGAATCACTAAGTCATATTGAAATATCTATCACCAGGCTTTATCCAAGCAAGAATAAAAATATAGAAACACTGCAAATTTCTTACAAGAAAATGGTTAATCCCTTCTGGCATGTCAGGTGCACACTGGTTAAACTGCATTACGATTTATAATAATTTTATTGCACTTCCCACTTCAATAAATGAAAAATAATGTGTATTTAAATGTAAATTCTATTTATTGCTCTCAATAGCGAGATTGAAGAAATCAATCATTTTCTGCACTGGATGTGATGAAATTATTGGACACCTAATGTAGTCTTACCAGTGTACACATGAATGGAAAAAAAAACTCAAGATTTTTGTTTCATAGTTACTTGTAAGGCAGACAAATACAGCATATTTAAAAAAATCGAAAATTTCTGAGCAATCAGCATGACCTCACCAAGGTCTGCATAAGTTTGAATTTGAAACCAACAGGTAATGTGCACAGTTCAACAGCTGATTAAAGTTTCCAATACTTCAACTCATAAGTTTTTCATACGGCCACGCGTACGGTCGTGCACGGTATTGGTCGTCTCACCGTTCGAGGTAGAAGTTGAAGCTCGGGCGGGCACGGCAGTCTCATTTATTGTCGTTGTTGTCTCGGGTGTAGTAAATGCCGCATTGTCCATGTGTTGACCGTCCCTGATGTTTCTGTTCATGCGTAATTTGTGCCCTGTAGTTTTTGTATATGGCTCCTCAAAGCACCCTCGATCAAATTGGACAGATCCACATTTGTTTGACACACCGTGCACGTGGCTGTCCTCTCATCGTGACGGGACAACCACAGTTTATAATCATCCAGTCTCAACTGTTTTCATTCGCCCTAGGCTAAACTCCAAAGCAACGCGACCGTCCTCATCATTTCACAAAGAGAAAAACATGTCACTGCAATTTGACCAATGGTGGCAGTTTTGGATATGTAAATTAGTACAGATGTCAAGAGCATGAGCCAATCAGCTGTCGACATTTTGACCTCGACCAATACACGTCACAAAATCTGAATTACTATTCAGCGGGAAAGAGTCACGAGCTTAGTTCAACCAATGGACTACACAAAATATGTAAATGAGCTGTCTGACCTCTGCGTTCCAATCTGGCGAAATTCGGTCACCGGAAAATATGAATGCTGTAAGGGGCATCAAATGAGAACAGCCTCCGGGCAGGAGATCAAAACTACACATGTGCAGAAGAAAAAAGAAAAACTGAAGAGTGATACTAATGTAGGGTTTACCCTTGGTAAACCCGACAAAAATGGTGTTGGCTAAACACACTTTCTTTGTGTTGAGGGCTGGTCAAAACCATAAAGAGGCCACGCCCAGGTCGAAGATCATGTTCGGTTAAGGGGGTTACCATTGCCACTTTGGGTCACGTGACTGGCTGGGTGGATGTAAAACCAGAATTTTCAGCGAAAAAAAATGCGGTATAAGACGGAGTGTATCTACGATCTAGGTGGGCCAGTATTGGTCCTAAGGGATAGGACAGGGTGTCAACTTGAAGCAATCGTCGAGACCGATCATGTGGTGAGTCTCTTGGATGTAGAACTATGATTTTTGTCCTGAAAAATTAAAATGCGAAAAACGGACTTTATACCTAAATATGGGGTATATCTCGTCAAATAGGTCTAGGTGTGAAGCGCTCGTGGAGTGAATTACGCCGGGATGGTTTGAACGGAAAGTCACGTCTTGGTGTTCATGCACAGTCGACGAGTAGTAAAGAAAGTGCGCATTTTGCATTTTGATTGAGGGACCCGTCTTGGGGGTGTGTGGGTGTGTGTTTGAGCGATTGAGGGGCCATTCTTGGTCCGAATGCGTCGTGTGAGGTGTCAAAGTGAAGCCCTCGGTGTGTAAACCACGACTTGAGGGATGTCCACGTAATCTGTGATGTCATTGGTGACGTCATCAGTAGGAGTAGAAGCCAAAGTGGGCATTTTGGAGGTGTGAAGGAAGGTGCTTGGGATAGAGATGGACCATCCGTGGTCCAAATAGACCGTGGGGGTGTCATCCTGTAGCTCTCTGCATGTAGACGACGAATGGTATGGTTTTGGTTGGAAGTCGCATCGTGCTACTCATGAGCAGTTGGGCAGTAGTAACGAATGATGTCGGCGTGGGCGTGGGCAATGACATGTTTGGGCAATCAAGGGACCCATCTTTGGTCCAAATGAACCGGTTGGGCTATCCTAGTGAAGCTTTCGTAGGGTAGTGTCAGACTGGCGTGTTTTTTTATTGGAAGTCGCGCCAATCTGCGCATGGGTAGTTGGGGTGTAGTAAGTAAAGTGGTTATTCTTGACGTGCGCTGGGGGATATTTGAGAGATTACGATAGTATATGCGATCCAAAGATGGAGTGTACGGTGTCATCTTGAAGCTCTCGTGGTGTAGACCACGACTTGAGGGATTTCCATGTCATCTGTGACGTCATTGGTGACGTCATCTCCGGCAATGTCCGGCCATCTCCGGGAATATAATGGCCAATCCTCCCTTCCAAAGCATCATGAGGCGTCTCCGTGCCCTTTCGGCACTTGGGGCATTTCCGTCAACCGGTTAATTACGTTATACAAAAGAAACAAAATCCCATTGTTGTAGAAAAAAAACAGATTTTATTTTATAACAGAGATCACAACATATATAGAACAGTTATTTCAACTTATGGTAATACATGTATCAACGACAGAATTCCAGTGCGATATCTGCAGTGTAAATCCACCTATACTTTAGCATTTATAGGGGTATCCAGCACTCTAAATATACAGATACGTTGTGGTCACACCATCTGGGAGATCTAGGTAGGTTCTACCTCACTTCCCGGGGACGCAGGCTGAATATCTGAGGTCAAGCTCTCAGTGTCAGTAAATAGACTCTCAGCAGTTTCTGTTTCGGCATCATTATCTGCCTCCTCAGTGGGCTCTTCGGTGGCTGGATGGAAAGTCTTCTGGTGTCGCATCATATCGTAAGGTCTGGTGAACGTGCGTTCGCATTTAGAGCAAGTATAAGCCATGACGGATGATTGAACGTCGACTGTGCACGTTTTTGGGATACGCTTGCTTTTACGAGCAGTACCGCCCGCCCACGCCCAGCTTAACGTTTCAACGCCCTGGTGAAGCTCTGATGTTTCTAGATATACCATGAAATTGACACTAATTCATCGAAATGCGGTGACGCCCGTTAACACCCGTCGTTACCCCTTAACGCCCGTCTCAACGCTCTATCTTAACGCCTTAACGCCCGTCTCAACGCCCTAGCGCCCTTTCTTAACGTCTTGGCGCCCTAATTTTTAAATTGCTGTGCTCCCCTTGACAATATCACGCAATTTTCTAGGTACATCCGCACCGACATGAATTTTCCATCGAATGTCATGTCACAATTCTTACGCAAAACAACAGATGGTCGGTCTTGATCGAACGCAAACACTTCACCACGTATCCGGCGTATTATCACACGAACGCCACCACTATATAACTCCAGAGAATTACAAGGAGTCAATCATTCAATTACTTACAACCATGGCGATAGAACAGCAACTCCACATCGACTTAGAATCGGCTTTATCACAAAAGGACGAAGACCGAGCTCTCGATACTGGGATGGGCATCATCCACAAGAACCTGTTCATAAAAGAGGTAATAGTTTGTGTTGTGTATTACGAGATATTTAATAATAATAACTATATCCCAGCAATTTTATTTAGCTAATATTTTATAATCCCGGAAGTTTACCTACCATCGTCCAAAGAATAGCGACGCTACAGATATGAAGATAAAACTGGAAGATTTTTTTTTACAAATTTGTACACGGAAGGATTGGCCTTTTAAAAGTCGAGGGACCTCTCTCTGATTTATTTATATCTATAAAAAAACGAGAAGAAGAATTTCCGTCACTTTGCAATAACTTATGAACGGGAATATATATCATTCTGGGAAAGTGATATTATTTCGTTTAAACAAATGGCTGATCAAAATGTTATCCCGATCTTGATGTGAAGGCCACATATGATTTCAGTTAAAGTATTTCCTTATCAGATACATACAACACCGTTTATTATCCTTTTTCACCCCTCGGCCAAAATTTGGCCGATGGGTATTGTCGTCGTCATTTACGTCTGTCCGTCTGTCCGTCACAGCTTCCTCGTTACCGAGATATCTAGAACGACTTATCCTAGGTAAGCCAAACTTGCAGTGCACATCCATATGCTCGAGACGTAGAACTCTATTGAATCTGTACCCGATTGTTTGGAAACTTTGGCCGCCATCTTTAATTTATGCGAAACCGTTACAGCTTTCTTGTTACCAAGATATCTTTAGAACGACTTACATGCACCCTAGGCACACCAAAGTTGCCGTGCACATCCATATGCTCGTAACCCAGAACCCTGTTGAATCTGGACCCGATTGGGTGGAAACTTTGGCGGCCATCTTTAATTTATGCGAAACAATTAATCTTGTGTATCTCGGAAACCATTTCGCTGTTCAGCGTGAAACTTTGTATAGATCATCGATATATCAAGAAACTTTAAAGGAATGACCAAACCAGTTTCCCTGATTGTGTGAAAGCCTTGGCGGCCAACTTTAATTTATGCAGAATTTTTAATGATACCATTTAAGTGTTTTATACGAAACATGGTATACAGCATCGATATCAGTATCTAGAGACTCGCAGTGAATAACCACATCAGTTCCTCTGAGTGGCGGGAAGGGTAGACGACCATCTTCAATTTATGCAAAATCATTAATGATCTCTATCTCTGATACCGTTCAAGTGCTCTAAATAGAATTTGGTATACATCATCGATGCATCAAGGGACTTACAATGAATGGCAGACCTGATTTCTCTGATTGGGCGGAAATCTTGGCAACCATTTTTAATTTATGCAAACTCATTAATGATCTATATCTGATACCATTTTAATGCTTCACAGGAAACTATAAATCATCGATACATCAAGAAAATTACAATTAATTACAACCAGTTTCTCTGATTAGGTGAAAAACTTGATTGCCATCTATAATGTATGCAAAATCTATACCTCTGGTTCTGTTCAAGTGTTTGATGCAATACTTTGTATACATCATCAATACATCAAGAGACTACACATGAATGACAGAAGCGTTTTCTCTGATTGGATGGAAACCTTGGCAGCCATTTTTAATTTATGTAAAATCATTGATGATCAATATATCCTTTGATACTGTTCAAGTGTTCAGTATGATTTACTTGGTATACATCATCGATACATCAAGAGACAAATAATGACTGCCGGTTTCTCTGATTGGACGGAAACCTTTGCGGCCGTTTCTGATTGCAAAATTTTTGATAATCTGTATATTTGTCTTTTGATTGCTTGGTGTTCCTGACGTCTTCAAGGTAGTATGGTTCAAATTGAATACATTATGAATGGCTGGCACCGAGAACCGACGGGTTTTCAGATGCGCAGCTTCGTATTTTATATACTAATACAGATGTCTGATAACTTACCGTATTTTTATTTCATCCTATTTTGCAGAAAGTCGTGGAACTCTTTTTAAATTTGAATTACAGCACAGAAGCAAAACACGATCCCTTGGGAGGCCTGGACGAACCGTTCAACTTTCTACCTGTCGTGAAATACAGGATGACCAATAAAGTGTTCACGCTATACGACCCGGATAGCCATAAACAAATTAAAGGGCCGTACAGGAGCACCGACCGAATGGCGGAAATAATCAAGAAGACGAAACTAGTACGCGACATAATGGATGACTTTTCGATGACCATTCCCAAACAGCGTCGAGCAACAGCTTGGGATCATGAACCATTGGTTGAGAATGATAGAGAAGCAGTTGATTATGAAACCAGTCACAAGACAATGAAAATGTATACAAGAGGGCTCAACCGTTAAGTACCCTGTGCCGCGCACAGTCAGACAACAGTCATGGAACGAGCATTGTAACAACTCATGTGCTCGACATTTTACTATATGCATTTGATTTTGCGAACAGTATTATTTAACCAAAAAAACTAAATTTGTTTCTACCATTCACAAGAAAATATAAGGAATTGGTGTTTAAAAATAAACGGCATGGCTTATACTTGCTCTGAGTGCGAACGCACGTTCATCAGACGTTAAGATATGACGCAACACCAGAAGACTTTCCATCCAGACAAAGAGGATCCCACTGAGGAGGCAGATAATGATACCGAAACAGCAACTGCTGAGAGTCTATTTACTGATACCATGGAGCCTACTATAGATCTATAGTAGGCTCCATGCTGATACTGAGAGCTTGACCTTAGACAGTCATCCTACGTCTCAGGGAAGTCAGAAAGAACCTACCTAGTTCTTCCAGATAGTGTAACCACAACGTATACTGGATATTTAGAGTGCTGGATACCCTCATAAATGTTGAAGTAAAGGTTGACTTCCACTGCAGATATCGCACTGGACTTCTGTTGTTGAAATTATAATAAGGGGAAATAACTGTTGTATATATGTTGTGTTCTCTGGTATAAAATAATTTTCTTTTTCTAAAACAATGTGATTTTGTTTCTTTTGTAAACCGTAATTAGCCGGATGACGGGAATGTCCCAAGTACCGAAAGGGCACGGAAACGCCTCTTGATGCTTTGGAAGGGCGGATAAAGGCTTATTGACCATTATATTTCCGAAGATGGCCGGACATTGCCGGATATGACGTTGCCAATGACGTCTCAGATGACATGGAAATCCTTCAAGTCGTGGTCTACACCACACGAGTTTCAAGCTGACACCCCATTTGCGCACACTTCACCATCCATAAGATAGCTTGCGAATCGTGTGTCACCATTATTGCGGATATCCGATACCGTACTGTCTTCATCCGGCGGAGAACAGACTCGAGAAATCTGATAAATTACAGGCTTTTCATACTACTTCTGAATCATATATTGTCTGAGCTTACAAAAGATACAGACATGAATATCTAAGAGCTGTTGTAGATCTGTAATTTTGAACAAGTAGGACAGCACATGACTCGAAAATGGCGGGTAACGTTGGGATTACGTCGGTAGAGCTAAGCTAATTGGCTGACGACATCACGTGGTATTGATTTCGGGGAATTCCCTTCTATAGTTGCAGAAAGTAGGCTGAAAATGGATACGCACGATCCCAGGGTCAGTCTTAGTGCGTATAGATGACCCAGATGGTTACAGGTTGGACGACACTCTACACTTCATCTTTGGTTAAGATATAGAACCTCAATCTTTCAAATATACCCCTGCGCACCTCAAGAATTACTACTTTACTTACTATATGCGCAGATTGGCGCGACTTCCAATAAAAAACACGCCAGTCTGACTCTACCCCACGAAAGCTTCACTAGGATACCCCAACCGGTTCATTTGGACCAAAGATGGGTCTCTTGAGTGCCCAAACATGCCATTGCCCACGCCCAAAATGACATATTTCATTACTACTGCCCAACTGCGCATGAGTAGCACGATGCGAAATCCAACAAAAACCATACCATTCGTGCAGAGAGCTACAAGATGACACCACACACGGTCCATTTGGACCAGGGATGGTCAATCTATACCCCAAACACCTTCATTCACACCCCCAAAATGCCCACTTTGGTTGCTACTCCTACTGATGACATCACCAATGACGTGGACATCCCTTAAGTCGTGGTCTACCCACCGAGGGCTTCACTTTGACACCTCACACGACGCCTTCGGACCAAGAATGGTCCCTCTATCGCTCAAACACATCCCCACGCACCCCCAGAACGCCCGTTTTCGCCACTACTCCTACTGTTGACGTCACCAATGACGTCACAGATGACATGGAAATCTCTCAAGTCGTTGTCTACACCACCAGAGCTTCATAAGGACACCCTACACTCCATCTTTGGATGAGATATAGAACCCCAATCTCTCAAATATACCCTGCGCACTTCAAGAATGTCCACTTACTACATGCGCAGATTGGCGCCAATTCCAATAAAAAACACGCCAGTCTGACTCTACCCTACGAAAGCTTCACTAGGATACCCCAACCGGTCAATATGGACCAAAAATGAGTCTCTTGACTGCCCAAACATGCCATTGACCACGCCCAAAATGACATCTTTCGTTACTACTGCCCAACTGTGCATGAGTAGCACGATGCGACTTCCATCAAAAACCATACCATTCTTCGTCTACATGCAGAGAGCTACAAGATGAAAACCAACACGATCAATTTGAACCACGGATGGTCCATCTCTACCTCAAATACCTTCCTTCGCACCATTGACGTCACAGATGAGGGCATCAATTTGAGACCCTACACGGACTATTAAGCCTCAATCACTCAACCCCCCCCCCACGAATCCCTAAAATGCCTGATTTCTATACTACGGCTTCAAGTCGTGTTCTACACACCGAGGGCTTCACTTTGACACCTCACCCGACATCTTCGGACCAAGAATGGTCTCTCTATCGCTCAAACACGCCCCACGCACCCCCAAAACGCCCGCTTTCGCTACTACTCATACTGTTGACGTCACCAATGACGTCATAGATGACATGGACATCCCTCAAGTCGTGGGCTATACCACGAGGGCTTCAATTTGACACCCTACACGGCCTATTAGGCCTCAATCACTCAACAGACACTCACGGACCCCTAAAATGCCTGCTTGCCATACCGGACTAGACACCAGCCCAATCCGACGCTACCCCAAGAGAACTTCAAAATAAGGACTAATACGGTCCAATCGGACCACTATTGGTCCATCTCGACCTCTTCCCATCCCACCCCATCCAGTTTCACGCTCCCCCACGAGAGCTTCACGATGACTCCTCACACGACCCACTCGGACCATTATGGGTCCACCTGGACCCCAAAAGGTCCACCTCGATCTGTCTGCCTACTGCGCATGCGTCATCAGCACTTTTCAACAAAACTCAACAGCTGACATACGCTGTTCGTAGTTTCGGTGTGATACGGTGCTTTCAACTTGGATGCCAGTATGGATTTCTAGCAGTGCGACACGAGGTAGGGCCTACTAATGTCCTACATTACCCGAGATCGTGTCGAGTGCCCTTCCATCGTGTTCTACGGCTCGAGATGAAGAAAACAATGGACCACACCTCATACCGCAAATGTCCATGAGTGGGTTCCCCATTGGGACTAAAATTGTCCAGTGCGCCAGAATGGACCTAACATGCCCACCCCAGACCTGCCTGAACTTTTGAGCGAAAAGCAACCCATGGCTCGAGACCCCTCCCATCGTGTTCTACATCGCGAGACAAGGAAAACAAGGGACTACACCCCATAGTAAAATCCACAAGAAAAAAGAAGTGATCACCCCAAAAGTAACATACCGCAAATGTCCATGCGTGGTTTCCCGATTGGGCCTACAGTATAGCCGTATATGGTGGGTAGGTATAGTAGGGTATTCTCAACCTTGCCTAGTATGAGCTGACTCGTGGTGCAGTGGATAACGTGCCCGCTTCTGGAGCGCGCAGTACGGGTTCGACTCCAGCTAGGACCAGGGGGGATTCCCCTTCTCTCGCTGTATGGCTATGTGGGGAAACTGAGGGTTCCCCGCTTGCCATTCATGCTGGACATATAGCTGGTGATATGGTCGGGGACCATGTTCGATGACGTGCATTCCGGGGTATGTCAATTAACACTGAAGTAACTGAGGGACATACAAGAAAACTTATTGATGCAGATGCATCAATGCCGGCGGAAACGTTTGTAGCTCATAATCTGCGTATTACAAGCCGATTACGTGTGCAACTGGTGAATACAGGTCACGATGCACCATTATGGTTAAAAAAAACGTCCATTTGTTCGTTTTCATTAAAGGTTTGACTAATGTAGTTCGCGCAAGGACCCATCTGGAAAGTGTTGGGTTAGCCGGAAGTTAAGCGCTTGCTGGCAAAATGTGCACATGAACCGCATGTCCAACTAGGACTTTGAAAGTAATGTTCTCTGGTTGACGTATTAGGTCACTTCATATAGCCTGATGTAAGAGTTCGCGCTGTGGCATTATATGAGACCCATCATCAAGCCACTATTTCTTTATTGATGTGTGTCATTGTAAATTAAGCCTAGAACGACTTTCTCTACACATCAATCCGATCCGCGTGTTTTACTGTTTCGAGTTTTTAGTAACTCGCAGTTCAATCTCAAACATTTTGCTTTTCAGACGTACAAGTGAATAACTTGATCATGTATATGGTCATCGATTTGGTCTCTCAGCCATAATAAAATAGTACTGAAGGACATTTATTCGATGAATTCATTATAACAGAATTAATATTAATGTGTTAACCACGAACGAGTGATACAATCCTGTCGTTTTACGATATGAAACTAGTTCGATCACTCCACGGCACGTCTGTGAAGTATGGCTCGAGAAAACACCTGTTACTCGTCCAATATCAAGATGGCCACTCCCATGTTTATTGAATTCAGATATCCGGCGGGGCTGCGCCGCCGGAAATAAAATAGTATTTAGGGGCAGATAACTCTCGCTGCATTCTTACATAGACGCCTCTTGATGCTTTGGAAGGGCGGATAAAGGCTTATTGACCATTATATTCCCGGATATGGCTGGACATTGCCAGAGTTTCGCGGACATGATCGGTGCGATAACAATTAACATTGATAAGTAGTAAAAGGGCAAATTCGGGTCTCTTCCGAGTGGGGATGTTCAAATCAGGGGAGATAAACAGGAATTGTTCAAAAGAGTTATCTGCCCCTGAAGGGACCTCAGTTTGCCCTTTATATACTCAGATACATGAACAGTATCAATTCCAACAATGAAGTTATTATTACTATATAGCATTTCTTGTTTTAAACAAACACATTTGCACGTACCAATTACTAAATAAATTGCATCCATTAATACCACATGACGGAGGAATTAATTCAGTAATAGTATATAACATTAGTAGTATATAAAGGTGATTACAGAGCCCATTGACCTACTTTTTTGTTCCCTCCGGGGGAGGATTGAGGAGGAACTTTTCGGGGGATTCCCCAGTGGGGGTTTCCCAATGACGATCACGTGATCAAGGCATGTCTAGACTTGTTCTGGGTTGTACAGTTCTGCCATACGGAGGATGGGTACTAGTATTTCAAATAAATAAATTAATTAATTAATGAATTTTAATTAATTACTTGTAAAATGCTGGTGTTTTTAGACGGCGCAAGGGAGCAAACGAGGCGGTGGGGACGTCACGGGGAGAAAAAACCCTCACATTACCCTCAAAAAACCCTCTAAGCCATATAATAGTAATAAACATAATCTATAGGTGTTGTACCATGTTAATAGGATCAGTCTAGCATCTGTACCACCCTAGGGTCGAGTGTTTATTGTCCCGTGTATCTCCGCAAAACGTAAACAAACAAAATGGCAGCTCCAGGATGGTGTGGGGATGCCCTTGCCATATCACGGCGTCGACCGTAGCGCCATCTGCACACATTGACGCAAGGGAGACAACCCGTGTGGTCCAAGGATATGGAAATAGCCGTGTTGGAGCTAGGGGAGTGACTACTGGTCCAATGGGGTCGAGTGAGGTATCAAAGTAAAGCATTCGTGAAGGGGCATCTAATGGGCTGGGTGTGGGGTTGAACTATCGCCATTCTGCGCATGCGCGGTGGCCCGAGGGTATGAAAATAGCCGTTTTGGAGCTAGTGAAGCCAATAATGGTCCGATGGGGTCGAGTGAGGTATCAAAGTGAAGCTTATGTGAAGGGGCATCTGACTGGACTAGCGGCTTGGGCGTTGTCACAATTCTGCGCATGCGCGGTGGCCCAAGGGTATGGAAATAGCCGTTTTGGAGCTAGCGAAGCCAATAATGGTCCAATGGGGTCGAGTGAGGTATCAAAGTGAAGCTTATGTGAAGGGGCATCTGACTGGACTAGCGGCTTGGGCGTTGTCACCATTCTGCGCATGCGCGGTGGCCGAAGGGTATGGAAATAGCCGTGTTGGGAGCTAGCGAAGCCAATAATGGTGCAATGGGATCGAGTGAGGTATCAAAGTGAAGCTTAGGTGAAGGGGCATCTGACTGGACTAGCGGCTTGGGCGTTGTCACCATTCTGCGCATGCGCGGTGGCCCAAGGGTATGGAAATAGACGTTTTGGTATCTAGGGGAGCCCCTAATGGACCGATGGAGTTGTATGAGGTATCCATGTGAAGCATTCGTGAAGGGGTATCTGATGGGTTGGGTGTGCGGTAGGAATATTATTCTGCGCATGCGCAGACGCAATGCGGAGCTCTCGTCCAATCAGAAGCGAGTATTTCAAATCCGTCACAGAGCTCTCAGCCAATCAGAAGCGAATATTTTGACCCGGTGCATTATGGGCCATATCCAAGATGGCGGCACGTATGTTCAAGATGGCGGCACATCCGGTGTCGGAAACTGGCCATTTCGTCGGGATGTGGTCACCTAGTGTCGAAAACTGGACCTTGTATGGGTCCTGCTAGACGTTTTGACGCCATGATATAGACCGGAGAGAGAGATAGAGAAAACAACAACAACAAGGATGACACATGAGGGAACAACAACAACAACAAGTTTTTTTTCATATAGTTTATTTTTCCCTCCATGATAACATACCCACGCTGGGGGAGCCGCGTTGGGTATGTTTACAATTCAAGAAAGACTCTTGTCCAATCAGAGACCGCCATTTGCATCTGTCCTATTCGTTCCTGTCGGTTAGATGTATTCTTGTCCAATCAGAAGTCGCCATTTCAGAGAGTTCCTTCTTCGGTCATGTTCATTCTGAACCGTTTATTCTAATCATCGTCGGACAGGCCTGGATATTCTTCGGGCAGCATGTCCTGAAACAGTTGTTTGCGCATTCGGATCGCATTTTCCAGGGCCTCTGTGGGTGGTAAACCCATATCCTCTTCCAAGTGACGCTTGGTCTTCATGATGGACCTGTGCGTGGGGTCCCCTTTCATTTCAAGCGGTAGTAAGGTATGCTGTTCATA